>JANPYM010000002.1:2315858-2346315 GCA_025890175.1 Ciborinia camelliae
TATATATTTATTATATTTTATATAAATACATTTAAAAATTCGAAAAATTTAAATTTATATATATATATATTTATAATAAATCAAAAACTTTTATAATAAAAATAAATTTAGAAATTCGTTTTACTAGTAAACTCTTAGCGGAGCGCTTTAATTATATAGAGTGGGTTTATAAAGCTAAGCTCTTTTTGAAGATAAATAGGTTTATACCCTATATTAATAGTTTTGAACTAAATCCTAATAAAAGCTATTATTTTAATAATGGAGGAATATCTAAATTTAATAATTTATTAATAAAATTTAAAAATAAAAAAAAAGAATTTAATAAAAATTCCAAAAAAGCTTTAGGAGTTATTAAATCGATTATAAATATTAATTTAGTAGATTAATTTAAAGACCAATTGAACCCTGTAGAATTATAGAATTTAATTGAAAATCTTTTTAGTGAATCATCATTAAATTTAATTAGACGATATTTTAATAAATTAATAAATTTCAATTATAATAATTTTAAAAATATTGATAAATTTTTAAATCATATTATATTATTATATTTATTTTTAAAAAAATTAAATTATAAAATTTATAAATCTATTATAATTTGAATAATATTTAATAAATTAAATGATTCGTTTGATTCGTTTAAATCAAGAAAAACAAAGGAATTATTAGTTTAATTAAAATTAAATCCCTCTAATATTGATTTAAATAAGCTTAGTTCAAATCTAATATTTGAAGAAACTAAACTAAAAGGGATTCAAAATAATTATTCAATTAATAAAATAATTAAACCCTAAAATACTATACCAAATTGTATGTTTTGTAATAGGAAGAAACATTTAAAATCTAAATACTTTAAAAAATACCCTAAACTATATAAGCTTAATTATTATAAAGATAAAAAGGCTAATTTTTTAAACTTTAATAATAAAATTTATAAAAATCTAAAAACAAATCAAAATATTAAAAAAGTTTCAAAAAATTTGAATTCTAATACGAGTTCTAATCGAATTAATAAAATTAATAATAAAAATAATAATAAATTTAATAATAAATTTAATAATAAATTTAATAATAAAAATAAAAATAATAAAAATAATAAAAATAATAATAAAAATAATCAAAATAATTAAAAATCGAAGAATTTTGAATCAATTAATGAAATTTCTTCAAATATTGAAGATTTTGAATTATACGCTAATTCTAATAATATACATATTATAAACCTATTAACTAATTCATTAAAATCAAAACCTAAAAATAATATTATATTAAATTTAAAAACTATCAAACATTATTATTATAATAAAAATTAATTAATTAATTTTAAAATATCTAAAAATCCATTTTTATATATTATTACAACTACAAAAAATCAAATTTTTATTAAAAAGTAAGGAGATATATTTATTATTTTAAATAATAATCGAAAAATATTAATTTAAAAAATTAAATATATATTTGATTTAAATTTTACATTAATTAATATTTAAAAAGCTGTTATTTTAAAATAAATTAATATAATAAAACCCCCCCAGTATTAAAATCGATTTTATAAATTATAAATTAAATATTTATACTATCACAACTTAAATCGAATATATTTTCTTTTTAAATTGCATTATTAATTTTAAATTTATAAATAAATATAAAAATAAAAATAAATTAATTAAAATAATTAATTAAATCAAATCTAATAAAAAATTAAATATTTTAAATTTATAATATAAACGTTTAGAATATATTAATAGGGATTATATATTTAAATCAATATTATTAAATAATAATAATTTAAAATTAAACCTTAATCCCTACTTATCATGCCCACACATAAAAATATATCAAAATATAAATAAAAATCTATTAATAATATTTAAAAATAAATTCGATATAATTAATATCAATATATATAATCCACTTAAACCTAATTTAAAAAATAAAAGATATTTTATAATAATTTTTGATTAATATATAAAAGCTATATAGGTATACCCTATTAAATTTAAATCTAATATATTTAATATTTTAATTAATTTTTATAATTTAATTAATAATTAATTTAATATTAAATTAAAACGAATCAGGATTAATAATATATTAGAATTTAAATCAAATAAATAGGATTTATTTATAAAAGATTAAAATATTATAATGAAATATATAAGCCTATATATGTATTTTCAAAATGGAATAGTTGAACAATTAAATCGAATTTTACTTAAAACATTAATTAATTATATAATTGATTTAAAAATCCCTGTTTTTTTATAGCCTTATCTAATTAAAAATATTAATTTTATTAAAAATCATATTTATAATTGTATAATTAATATTACTTTATATACATATATATTTAATAAAAAACTTAATTTAAATTATATTAAAATATTAAATTTATTAGTATTTATATTTAAATATAAAAAATAAAAAAATAAAAAATTAAAATTTAAAACTAAAAAAAATATATTAATAAATTTTGAATCCTCGAAAAACTTTATATTTTATATATTAAATATTAGGAAAATTATAAATTTTAAGGATTTTATTATATATAAAAATCAATTATATTATAATAAAAATAAAAATAATAAATATACTAAAAAATTTAATTTTAATTATAATAAAATTATTAATTATAATTAATTAAAATTAAATTTAAATAATTAAAATAATAATAATTTAAATCAAAATAATATTTAAAATAATAATTTAAATTATAATTATAATTAAAATAATAATAATTTAAATCAAAATAATATTCAAAATAATGATTTAAATTATAATTATAATCAAAATAATAATTATAATCGAAATAATAATTATAATCGAAATAATAATTATAATTGAAATAATAATTTAAATCCAAATAATGATTTAAATTAAAATAATAATTTAAATTAAAATAATGATTTAAATCAAAATAATTTTAATAATTCAAATCAAGAAAATCTAAATAAATTATCTCCTATAATTGAAATACTATATAATCCTAATCTACCTACCCCAATTAAACAATCTAAACAATTAAAAAAAGTATTACCTAAAATTAATTTATATTATCTTATATATATAGCTTATATTAAATTATTAAATAATTAAGATTTAAAATTTAAAATTGATAAATACAATTAAAATAAAACTTTATTAGATTTTAATATTAAAAATCAAAATAATAAAATTATAATTAAAAAACCTAATAATAATTTAATTAATTCTGAAATATATTTAAAAGCTATTAATTCAAAAAAAAAGAAATACTAAAATAAAACTATAAAATATAAAATTAAAATCTTTGAAAATAATAATACATAAAAATTAATTAATAATTTTAATATTATTAAAATAAAATCTTTTAAAACTAAATAAATATATAAAATTAAAAATCTACCAAATAATTATATTAAATTTAAAACTAGATTTGTAACTAAAGAATTCGAATAATTATATGGATTAAATTATTTAAATACATTTACTAACATTATAAAACAAATAGCCTGGAAACTAATATTCGCACTAGCTATTAATAAATCCTAATATATATATAAAATCGATATAATATTAATATTTATACAGGGGAATATCGATATAAATTTATATATAATACCATTTAAAATTTATAATATAAATAATAAAAATAATATAAATATTATTTTAAAATTAAATAAAACATTATATAAATTAAAACAATTTACTAAAATATAATATTTAATTTTAAAAAATATATTATATAATTTAAATTTTATTTTTTTAATATTTAATAAGTATATATTTATAAATAAAACTTCAAATTTAATTTTAAATATATATATTAATAATATTGCGATTATAGACCCTAGTAAAACTTTAATTAAAGATTTTATAAATAATTTAAAAAATTATTTAGATTTAAAAGATTTAGGCTTTATACAAAATTATTTGGGTATTAATATTAAAAAAAATAATAATTATATTAAATTAAATTAAAAAAATTATATTAATAAATACTTAATTAATTTAAATTTAAATAATTCCAATCCTATTAATACCCCTATAATATTTAAAAATAATATTAAGATAAATTACGAAAAAACAAATAAATCTAATATTAAATAAACCCAAAAAACAATTGAAAAGCTTTTATATTTAGTTTTAAACATTAGGTGGAATATTACCTTTGCAATAATTAAATTAGCTCGATTCATTTCGAACCCTAGTGCCGATTATATAATTATGATTAAAAAAATATTTAGATATTTAAAAAATATTAAATTATTAAACATTAAATATAGCAAAGATTCTAATAATTATATACGAGAGTATTGCAATGCTAATTATACAAAGAATCTAAATATTACAAAATCAATTAATAAATATATATTTATATATGCTAATAATCCAATTAATTAAAAAACTAAATTATAATTAGTAGTAACTTAAAATTCAGTTGAATTAAAGCTAATTACAATTAATTTAGTAGTAAAAGAAGTAATATATTTTTAAAAAATATTAATTAAATTAAATTAATATAATCAAAATAAATTTCTTATATATTTAGATAATAAAATTATTATAAATATATTTAGAAACCTTATATTTTATAATAAAAACAAATATATATTTATACACTATTATTATATTAAAAATTTAATAAATAAGGGTTTAATTAATTTAAATTGAATTTTTTTTTCAAATTAATTAATAGATGGTTTAATTAAATTATTAAATAAAATAAAATTATTTAAATTAATTAATTTAATTTAATAATTAATTATATATATATATATATAAATAAATATATATTAATAAAATTAATTGAATTAATTTTATTAATTTAATTATTAAAAATTAATATTAAAAAAAATAAAATTAAAAGATTTTATTCTAAAAAATATTAATTTTAAAAATAAAATTAATATTTATATATACTATATATATATATTCGTATTTTATTTTATTTCATTTTTATAAATTTATTTAAAAAATATATATATATATATAAATAAATATATATTAATAAAATTAATTAAATTAATTTTATTAATTTAATTATTAAAAATTAATATTAAAAAAAATAAAAATCAAAAGATTTTTATTCTAAAAAATATTAATTTTAAAAATAAAATTGATATTTATATATACTATATATATATATTCGTATTTTATTTTATTTTATTTTTATAAATTTATTTAAAAAATATATATATATATATATAAATGAATATATATATTAATAAAATTAATTGAATTAATTTTATTAATTCAATTATTAAATTAATATTAAAAAAAATAAAAATCAAAAGATTTTTATTCTAAAAAATATTAATTTTAAAAATAAAATCGATATTTATATATACTATATATACGTATTAATATTTTATTTTATTTTATTTTTATAAATTCATTTAAAATATTTATTTAATTTTATTTTATCTTATTTTTTTAAAAGAAAGTTATTAAGGGGGTGTATTGTATTTTAATTAAAAATATAATATCTATCTTTTAATTAATTATATAATTTATTTATTTAATTAAATATATTAATTAATTAATTAAATAATTAATAAATTATATATTTATTTAATTATATAGGGTATAATTAAATATACAATATAATAATACAAACTACACAAACACATGCCTAATATGATTATTCGAATCATACAAGATTCTTTCAGAATTCGAAACGCTGTATTAGGAAAGATCGATTCTTTATTCAAATTTCAATTGGAAAAAGCAATATAATAAAACATTTTATTTCGATTTTGATTTTTAATTCTATACCGCAATAATATTATTTTATATATTATATATAAATATATAATATAACTATTATTATCTTTTAATATATTTAATCTATTTATAATGAAACCTGTATATTAACTAACTAGACACCCTGTACCACCGGCATATACCCCCTGTATATGCCTAAAATTCGAACTTGCAACAAAATCAATTAAAATATTAAATATATTAAATTTAAATTTAATAAAATATATTTATATAGTTTTTATATATTAATTAGAAATTGTTATAAAATACTTTTTATTTTTTAAATTAAATTTAAATGGATTATATATATTAATATTAATTATATTAAATTTATTTTTAAATATTATTAATAAATTTTTATTTATATTTTAATATATTTTTGTATATAAGTATGATAAACAAAAATTAAAATTTAATTTTAAATTATTATTATTTAATAATATTGATTTAAATATATAATCCTTATTAATATATTTTAAACGTTTATATTATAAATTTAAAATATTTAATTTTTTATTAAATTCGATTTAATTAATTATTTTAATTAATTTATTTTTATTTTTATATTTATTTATAAATTTAAAATTAATAATATAATTTAAAAAAAAAGTATATTTAATTCAAATTGTAATAATATAAATATTTAATTTATAATTTATAAAATCAATTTTAATATCAAAAAATTTTATTATACTAATTTATTTTAAAATAATAATTTTTTGAATACTAATTAATTTAGAATTTAAATCAGATATATATTTAATTCTTTGAATTAATATTTTTTAATTATTATTTAAAATAATAAATATATCCTCTTACTTCTTAATAAAAACCTAGTTCCCTACAACTATAGTAATATATAAAAATAAATTTTTAAGTATTTTAAAATTAATTAATTAATTTTTATTATAATAATAGTATTTGATAACTTCTAAATCTAATATAATATTATTTTTAGATTTTAATTTTAATAAATTAGTTAATAGATTTATAATATATATATTATTAAAAATAGTGTATAATTCAAAATCTTTAATATTTAAAAAAATTTTATTAATTAATTTAAAATTTTTCGATTTTTGATTATTTTGATTATTTTTATTATTATTTTTATTATTTTTATTATTTTTATTTTTATTATTAAATTTATTATTAAATTTATTATTATTTTTATTATTAATTTTATTAATTCGATTAGAACTTGTATTAGAATTCGAATTTTTTGAAACTTTTTTAATATTTTGATTTGTTTTTAGATTTTTATAAGTTTTATTATTAAGGTTTAAAGAATTAGCTTTTTTATTTTTATAATAATTAAGCTTATATAATTTAAAATATTTTTTAAAACATTTAAATTTTAAATATTTTTTTTTATTATAAAATATATAATTTGGTATAGTATTTTGAGGTTTAATTATTTTATTAATTAAATAATTATTTTGAATTTTTTTTAGTCTAGTTTTTTTAAATATTAAATTTAAAATAAGCTTATTTAGATTAATATTAAAAGAATTTAATTTTAATTGAATTAATAATTTTTTTGTTTTTTTTGTTTTAAATAAATTAAACAAATTATTTAATCTATTAAATATTATTTAAATTATAATAAATTTATAAATTTTATAATTTAATTTTTTTAAAAATAAATATAATAATATAATATAATTTAAAAATTTATTAATATTTTTAAAATTATTATAATTAAAATTTATTAATTTATTAAAATATTATTTAATTAAATTTAATAATAATTTATTAAAAAGATTTTCAATTAAATTTTATAATTTTATAAGATTTAATTAATTTTTAAATCAATTTATTAAATTAATATTTATAATCAATTTAATAATCCTTAAAACTTTTTTAGAATTTTTATTAAATTCTTTTTTTTTATCTTTAAATTTTATTAATAAATTATTAAATTTAAATATTTCTATATTATTAAAATAATAGTTTTTATTAGAATCTAATTTGAAATTATTAATATAAGGTATAAACCTATCTATCTTTAAAAAAAGTTTAGTTTTATAAATTTATTTTATATAATTAAAACGCCCTATTAAAAGTTTATTAATAAAACAAATTTCTGAATTTATTTTTATTATAAAAGTTTTTGATTTATTATAAATATATATATATATATATATATATAAATTTAAATTTTTTGAATTTTTAAATATATTTATATAAAATACAATAAATATATATATATATATATATATATATATATTAGTATAAATATAAATACAAAATTTAAATTTTAATAATGTTTTTATTTAAGTTTTATAAATATTTAATTTAATAAATTCGAAAATAATAAATAATTCAAAAACTTTTGTATAATACTAATTCAAAAAATTCAAAAAATACGAATATTTTTAATTATTTTTAATATTAATGATTTTAATATTTTTTAATATTTTCAATATTTTTTAATATTTTTTAATATTTTTAATATTTTTTGAAAATAAAATGAATTTTTAAATTATATAAAATATAAAGCAGGGTACTAATTATATTGGAATACGTACTAAACGAAATCTCTAACATACATATTTTAAAACACCTCATTAATTATGCGAACTCGATGCTGATTGAATGGTTCAAAAGTACGTAAGGTCTGTGCGGGACCATCAATTGAAAAAAACTTTAAAAGGTATATAATATCTACAAAACAATATATAAACTATAATTAAAATTGATAAGCTTATTAATTAGATTGATAGCTTTTTAATGATATAATTTTTATGTTTATATGATTTGTAGTTGTTGAAAAATTTATTATTGAAGATTTTTTGATTTTGTTGAAAGTAACTAGAGCCGTACAGATCGCGAAGCGGGCCGTAGGCCTAATTCGGTCTAGCGTTTTTTTAAGCTTAAATAGCATACAAAGGTTACTATAAAACAGAAATGAAAGAAATGAAAGAAATGAAAGAAATAAAAGAAATGAAAGAAATAAAAGAAATAAAAGAAATAAAAGAAATAAAAGAAATAAAAGAAATAAAAGAAATAAAAGAAATAAAAGAAATAAAAGAAATAAAAGAAATAAAAGAAATAAAAGAAATAAAAGAAATATATAATAAATAATAAAAGAAAATAATTAAAAAGAATAATTAAAAAATAAATTAAATTAAAAGAAATAATAAATTAAAATAAAAGAAAGAAATAATTAATAAAAGAATAATAATAAATAATAAATAAATAATAAGTTTTATTAAAAAATAAAACAAAAGGATTAAGAAAGGAATGAATAAAAGGAATTAATAAAAAGAATTAATAAAAAGAATTAATAAAAAGAATTAATAAAAAGAATTAATAAAAAGAATTAATAAAAAGAATTAATAAAAAGAATTAATAAAAAGAATTAATAAAAAGAATTAATAAAAAGAATTAATAAAAAGAATTAATAAAAAGAATTAATAAAAAGAATTAATAAAAAGAATTAATAAAAAGAATTAATAAAAAGAATTAATAAAAAGAATTAATAAAAAGAATTAATAAAATAGTATAATAAAAAGATTAATAAAACAAATAAAAAAAGAATAAAAGCAAAATTAAAAAATAATTAAATAAATTGATAAAAAAGTTAAAAGGTTAAAAAGAAAGAAAATTAAATATAAATATAAATGTAGAAATTTTGAAAATATTAATTAATAATTAAAAAGAATTAAAAGAAAAATAAATAAAGATTTTTATAAAGAATTAAAAGAATGAAAAATATAAAATAAAAATATAAAAGATATAAATTATATAATTTTTATAAATAATAAATAAAAACATTAAAAAAAATTAAAAGAAAATTGAAAAAATTAAAAAATAAAAAAAATAATTAAAAGAATTAAAAAAGAATTAAAAAAAATAATAAAAAAAATAATAAAAAAAATAATAAAAAAATAATAAAAAAAATAATAAAGAAAATAATAAAAAAAATAATAAAAAAAATTATAAAAAGAATAATAAAACAAAAAATAAAACAAAAAATAAAACAAAGAATAAAACAAAGAATAAAAAATGGAATAAAAAAAGTAAAAATGAAAAATAAAAAGTAAAGATATAAAAGAATATTATTTATATAAAATTTAGAAATAATAATTAATAATAAAAAGATTAAAAAAAAGTGAAAATAGAAAAAGAGAAAGAAAAAGAAAAGAAAAAAGAAAAAGAAATATATAAATTATATAAATTTTAAAAATAATAATTAATAATAGAAATTAAAACAATTAATATTTTAAATATAATAAAATTAAAAATTATATTATATTTTTAAAATAATTAATTATTTCTTATTATTTTTATAATTATAAAGAAATCTATTATTATTAATTATTTTATTAATTATTTTATTAATTATTCTATTAATTATTTTATTAATTATCTTATTAATTATCTTATTAATTATTTTATTTGGCAAAAAGCGAATTTTGCGAATAGCTTCAATATTATCAGATTAGGTATCTGATAGCCTCCGGCAGACGAGCTGCGCCGTAGGTCCTAAGGTGCCCTGAAAAATGATTCGACGAGCGCAGCGGGGCGAATCGTTTTTCCGGCACCGAGGGGCCGGAGGCAAAGCTCGTACTAATATAATATAATATTAATATTAATATTAAATTAATATTATAAATACAAAATATTGATATAATATTAATTTAATATTAATATAATATTAATATAATACAATTTTAATATTAAACTAATTATCTTTTAATATAAAATTAAGTTAGAGTATCTTAGTATAAGATATAATATTATATTATTCACTATAAATAATATAATTGTATAGATATAATATCTAAGGATTTAATTTTATATGTTCAATTAAGTTTAGTTTCAAAAATGTAAATCTTAAAGTTTAGTATTTATAATTGAATTAAATTTAAATTATAATTTAATTAAAATTTAATAAAATAAATTAAAAAATTAATTAAAAATTTTGAAAATAAATAAATATTATAAATAATTAATTAATTATAAATCAAAAATTTATATATATATATATAAGTATATTAATATTATATATATATAGATAAAATCCCTATTATATATGTATATACAAAGTTTTTGGTATATGTAGGGGATTAATAATAATATTATATATAATATAAAGATTAATATAATTTATAAATTTATTAAAATTAATTAGATTTATCAAAATAATTGTTAAATTTTAATAGTAAATTAGTTTATTAAATATAATTCTAGCGTATTATATAATTTTTTCAAAATCCGATTTTTTTGGTATATTATTTTTAATATCAAACAAAATCGAAATTCAAATCAAAATCCTAATTAAATAATCGAATTTAAATTCGAAGCTTAGTTTAAAATATATTTCGAAATTGTATTTGATAATAGGGGTTATAATTTCAATTGATTTAATTAAATAAATTTTAATTTGTTTTAAAAATATTTTTAATAAAAATAAAATATATAATTATAATTTAATTGATTTATAATATTAATTTAATAAAATTAATTTATTAAAATCAATTTTTTAAATTTAATGTGTATATATTTATATTGGGCTTATAATTTGTTGCAAATTCAAATTTTAAATATATATAAGAAATATATATTGGTGGTATAGGGTATTTAATTGGTTAATACATATTTTTTATTATAAATAAATTAAATATTAAGAAATAATAATAATTATATTATATATTTATATATAATATATAAAATAATATTATTGCGGTACAAAATCAAAAATCAGAATCGAAATGAAATATTCTATTATATTGCTTTTTTTAACTAAAATTCGAACAAAGAATTAATTTTTCCTAATGTAGCGTTTTAAATTCTGAAAGAACTCTATACAATTCGAATAATCGTACTAGGTATATGTTCACGTAGTTCGTACTATTATACTGTATATTTAATTATACCCTATATAATGAAATAAATATATAATTTATTAATTATTTAATTAATTAATTAATATATTTAATTAAATAAATAAATTATATAATTAATTAAAAGATAGATATTATATATTTAATTAAAATACAATAAAAATAAATAAAAATATTAATAATAAATATTAAATCATTATTATTCACTTATAAGATTTATATATTTATAATATTTTGCAAATAATGTATAAATAAAATAATAATTATTAATTGGGATAATTAAATATTTTAACTTGGTTAAAACAAATTATTATCCAAAAATTGATTTTATTTAATTAACTTTTATTATCAAAATAGTTTTATTAAAATAAATCTAAATTTAATAAAACCATTAATTAATTATATTATACAAATTTTATTTATTATATCAAATAATTTGAATAACTTTATTTATCTACCAATACAATTGTTTTTTTTTTTTATTAATATTTTAGTATTTAGGAATAAATTATATATTGATTCTATATTCAATCTATTTTATTATTTCAAAACATTTAATATTATTTGTTTAATTTTTAATTTATATAATTTGTTTATAATTTTTTTAATAATTTTTAATTATTGTAATATCAATAATATTAAAATATTAAGCTTACTCATCCAAGAATATATTTCAAAAATTAAAAAAATTAGAATTAAATTATTAAATTTTACTAAATTATTAATAATTTTAATAATTATTTATAATTTTATTTTTTTAATTATTTTTAATTTTTTTATTTTTTTATTAATAATATTATATATTTATTATAATATAAAGTAATAATATTTAATAATCCTAATAAATTAATATATTTTAATTAATATATTTTTAATTTTAATTAATATTGTATTAATATATTAAATAAATTTTTTATTAATAAAATTTTTATTGATATTATAAATAATATAATCTAAAAATTTTATATATATATTTATCCAATATTTTTTTCAAATATTTTAAATATAGCAAATATTAATATTATTAAGCTATTAAATTATTTAAAATTAAATTTTTTTATTAATTATGTAAAAAATAAACTTTTTTTTAATATAAAAGATATTTATTATAATTAAATAATTAAAATTAATATCCTTATAAAAATTAAATTTAAATCTTTTAGGAGATTTTTTATATTTCTAATAATATTTATAAAATCTAATAAAATTTTTTAAATTATTTTAAATAATATTTTTATATTTTATTTTTTGAAATATTTAATATTAAAAACAAATTTAGTAATATTAATTTTAATTAAATTAATATTAATATTCTTAAATATATATTTATAGGCCAAATATTACTTTCATTTTATTATTAAACATTATACTATATCGAAATTGATTATAATATTATAAAACTTTTAATTATTATATTTAATTATATAAATCTTGAAAACGTTTTTGGGAATATTAAAAAAAAAGGATTATATAAAATTAATATTATTGATTAAGGTATATAAAAAAATTAATTTAAAAAGATTTATTATAATTATTTTATTATTAATTAATTTATATAAAATAAAAAATATATTAGATTTTTTATCTTTATCAAAATTTAATTTATATTATTTAAAAAAAATATTAATCTTATTATTAATAATATTTTGTAAAATCGATTTTTTATAATTTAAAAAAAATTATTTAAATATTTTATTAAACTTATTATTTAATTTAAAATATTTTATTTTAAATCTTTATTTTGATATATTTTGTTTTTTTTATTATATTTAATAAATTAATATTTCAATTATTTATAAATAAAATATTTTTAATTTTTTAAATAAAAATAATTATTATAATTTGTTGAAATTAGGTAGATCACGTGAAGGTGCAAGTTGTGTGATGTATTTGAAATTACTATAGAACTAAGGTTGAACCTTGTATGCTATTTAAGCTTAAGATAGGGCGCTAAGCCGTATTAGGCCTACGGCCCGCTTCGCGGTCCGTACGGCTCATACGGCCCTGGCTACTCTCAACATAATTAATATATTCTTTATAATTTTTATTATAATTTTTATTGTTTTTATATTTTTTGTTAAAATAAAATATTTTATTTTTTTTGAAATAAGTTTTTTTGTAAATAATAATTGAAAAATATAAATCTTTAAAAAAAACTAAAATATTTTTAATTAATTTATAATAGATAATAAAACAAATTTTAATAATTTAATAGATATTAATAATTTTTAATAAAAATAATTTAATATTTGTAAATTTTTATTTAATCTTTTTTATAAATAATAAAGTTTATTAATTATAATTTATAAATATTTTTTAATAATCTTTTTTTTATTTTTAATAATTATTATAATAAATATTACATTTTTTTAATAATATAATATTTTTTATTTGTATTTATTATTTTCGAATATTAAAATAATTATATAATATATTTTTTTTAATTTTTAAAATATATTATTAAAATTTATATAATAATAATTAAATATTATTTTTATTAATATTATTAAAAAAATCTTTATTTAAAAAATATAATTAATATTAATTTTTTAATAATAATTAATAAAAATAAAAAATTTAAAATTAAAATTATTATTTTAATTAATATATTTTTTAAAAATATTATATAATTTATTAAAATTGTTAAGATTACAATTAATATTTAAAATTTTAATAAAATTGATATTTAATAACTTTGGTTTTTTTAATTTCTTGAATTAATATTTTTACAAATAAAATAATGTTGGATTTGAATTATTATTATTATCGAAATTATTGTTTAAAAAATTGTTAAATAACTTTTTAAAAAATCGAAGTAATTTATCGAATTTCCAAAATTTAATAAAAATTATATTGTTTTTAAAAGTAATATTATTTTTTCAAAAATCAATCTTATTTTTTTTTTTAATAAAATTTTAAATAATTTCAAAAAAATTGAAAATAATTTAAGTTTTATAATATTTGTAATAAAAAATATAAACTTTTTTTTTTATTAATTTTTTTATTTTTAAATATTTTTAATATAAATAATTATAATAAAAAGTTTTTAATTTAAAATTAATTAGGTTTTATTATTAAAAAATCGAATTTTTGGGGGGTTAGGGTATTCTAGGTAAATAAAGTTAAGGTATTTTAAATATTAAGATTGTGTAAGGTTAAAATATTATAAAAAAAATTTATATTGTAATATCTTTTATAATTATTTAATTTTTTATTTTTATATAAAAAAAAATCGATTCATTTTTTTTTTTTTAATATTTTATTAAATAAAAATAATAAAAAGTTTTTGCGGGGTATATTATTTGAAAATTTGATTTGAAAATAAAGATTTAATAGTTTTTATTTTTTGTTTTTAATTTTTTAAATATATTTTAATAATTTTAAAAATTGAAATTTAAAATAATAATTGAATAAAACTTTTTTTATTTTATTATTAATTTATTTATAATATATAATATAAAAAATTTTAAAAAATATTAAATAAATATTCAATTTTTTATTTATAATATTTTTTTTAATATATATTTTATAAAATTTTAATTTATTATAAATTTTGAAAAAAAAATATATTTCGATATATTAAAAATATTTTATTTTTTAATTTAAAAAAATTTCAAAATAAAACTTTTATAATTTATTATTATATAAATATTTTAATTTGAAAATGTATAATTTATATTTATAATATTTTTTTAAATCTATATAAAAACTTTTTAAATTAATATTGTTGCTTTATTTTTTATTAAATATTTTATAGATTATTATTTCAATTTGTAATAAAATAAAAAATTTCGAGTATATAAAAATGTTATTTTTTTTGTTAAAAAATGATAAAGATAAATAAAATTTTTTAAATATTATTGGTTTTGTAAATATATTTGATATTATAAATAAAAATAATAAATAAAAATAGATTTAAGTCTTTTTATATAATAAGATTAAAATATTTGTTATAAATTGTTTTATTTATTTAAATAAATTATTTTAAATAAATATTTTGTTTATAAAATATAAAAGCAAATATACTATAATATAAAAGTTTATATTTTTTTATAATACAATTATTAATTTTATTTACTTTGTAATTAAAATGTTAAACTTTTGATTTATAATATTATTTTATTAATTAATATTGAAATTATTATAGATAATAAAGAAACAAATATATTATAATATACAATATATTTGGCTTAAAGCTTTAAAAAATCTATACTACAGATCAACTATATATGCCCGCTAGTGCATGCTAGCGCTGTAGCGCGGGGGTGCCACTAGCGGCACGCCGCGGCCGTGCGCGGCGCATGCGCAAGCGTGCCGTAGGCACGTGATTTATCCAACACTTAATTATAATTAAACCAATTGAATTTGTTAATTTAATATCGAATATAATTAAAATAATATTTGTTATTACAATATTAAGTTCTATTTTTATTAATTTATAAAAAACTTGGAATTAAATTAATCCGATAATTAATTTTTTAATTGCTTCAATATTAATAATAATACTTTGGAACTCGATATTGTTATAACAAATCTTTATAATTATAAATTTCGTTATTAATATATAAATAAATATTTTAATAATTAATTTTTTAATAACTTTTTTTTCGTTTATTATTGATTTATAAAATATAAAAAATATCTCATTTATATTATTAATTTCAATATTAATAAATAATTGTTAAATCAATTATTATTGGTCATTTAATAATTTATTTTTATATTTTTTTTTTTATAATATTAATTACTAATTTTATCATTATTATTATAATCTTTATTATTATTATAAAATTCTTGATTATTATTATAAAGTTTTTAATTATTCTTTAAAAAATTAAAAAATTAATTGAATAATAAATATTTGCTTTAAAATTGTAAATAAGATTTTAAGTAATAATTGTAATTCAAAAATTCATTTTGATTTTAATTAAATTATTTTTTATTAAACAATTATTTTTGATTATATAAATTTAAATTTGAGTTTAAATTTGAAAAATTTTAATTATATTGTTTTTAATTATAAGATTTGAAATTAAAAATTTTTTATTTATAATTTTGATTATTGTAATTATATTTGTTATTATAATTATAATTGTTATTGTTTTTATAAAATTTGTAATTAATATAAAACGTTTTATTTATTTTTTTAAGAATAATAAAATTAATTTTTATAATATTAATATTAATAAAATTAATTTTTATAAAAATATATTTTAATATTTTAATTAATAATTATAAATCGTTTTAAAAAGTAATAAATATATTAATAGGTTTTTAATAAATATAAATATATATTAAATTAAATTTATATATTATAAAAAGTTTATTTTATAATATATTATTATATTATTTGGTGAAAGATAATTTATAAAAAATATTTTAATTTTTTTTGAATAGGATTAAAAAACAATTGTTAATTTTTTTTTTAAATTTGTAATTATTATATTTTCAAATAAAATCTAAGTTTATTTATTTTTTAAATTAAAAAAATATTTAATATTTTTAAAATTGTTTTTAAGTATAGTAATAAGGATTTTAAATATTTAAAATTTATTAATATTATTATAATAAAATTGTAATATATTAAAATAAACTTTTATTATTATTAATAATAATATTATTATTTAATTATATAAATTATAAAAAATAATAAATTTTTATTAAATATTATTATTATTTTTAAAATATTTTATTATATTATTATTATATATTTTTTAAAGATTTATTAATATATAATATTAATTCTTTTATATAAAAACATTTTATTATTAATTATTATTATATTTTTAATTATTTTAATAATTATTTTATTCTCTATTTCCAAATTCTTTTATTATTAATTAATATTATTGAGGAAAGGATAAAGCTTGATCTAACAATAAGGGCTTATCAAACGATTTAAGTTATAAAGAAATTATAATATTATTATAACAAATAAAACGTTTTATTTGTTTTAAATGAAATATAAAATTGTTTTAAAATAATGTTTCGATTATTTTGTTTTTTATTCAAATATAGTAATTTTTATTTTGTATAAAATTATAAAAGTTTTAATAAATTTTTTTTTTAGATTTAATATAAATATTTCAAAATTATAATATTTATTTATATTTAAATATATTAAAATTATTAATTATTTTGATATTGTTTATTATTTAATAATAAAATTAATTTCAAATAATAATTTATAAATCAAAATTTTATAAATCAAAATACTTATATTATTAAAAACAATATAAAATATAAAATTGTATATCTTTGATTATTATATTTTTTTATTATTATATTAAATTTATTAATATAATATTCTTTTATATTATTATATTTCTTAATCGTTTTTAATATCCAATTAATAAAATTGAGATTGCTAATAATATAAAATTGTAATATAAACAATGATCCTACTATAATGACTAGTTCCACTTCGGGCCCTTCAATCTTAATCCTAAAAAGGCTTGGTTTCTATAATTAATATCTGTCACGGTGTGGATCCACTGGGTGGGTCCTGATCCCACTATAACAAGGTTCATATAGTAGAACAACTATTCCAGAACAATCTGGAATATTCCACATTTTTATGGTATAATAGTAAAATTGTTTATCCCTGATATTGTATTCCAAATTAATTGATTAATATTATTTTGAAATTAGTTTTTAGCAAAAATATATTATTTCAAATTTTTTAAATTAATTTTTAATTAATTTAATTATAATTTATACGCTTTTTACTTTTATTATATAAATTTATTTTTATTTTGATTAAACTAATAATTTAAACTTAAATTAAAAAATTCAAATTAAAATAAAAATAAATATCATAAAATATAAATTTATTAAATAAATCTATTAATTTGGAATCTACAATATAAATTTTTGTTTTAATAAAGTTTATATAATAAAACAATTATTTTAAAATAATTTAAAATATTTTATATTTTTATAATGTAATAATAAAATTGTTTATTTTTAACATTATATTTCAGATTAATTAATTAATATTATTTTAAAATTAATTTTTAATAAAGATATATTATTTCAAATCTTTTAAATTAATTTCTAATTAATTCAGCTATAACTATTGCACTCTTTATTCTTATCGTATGGGCTTATCCTTGCCTTTGAATCCGGGGGGTTCAGGCTAAGACGAGGGTGAGTGTCACGGTGTGGATCCACTGGGTGGGTCCTGATCCCACTGTGACAGGGTTCATATAGTAGAACAACTATTCCAGAACTATCTGGAATACTCCACGCTTTTGTGGCGCAGTGGTAAAGTTGTTCACCCCTGACAATATCCCGTCAATCAAAATAAAGCTTGAAATGTAAATTCGAATCCGTTCCTTCCATTAATAAATTCGATTAATAATTAAAAGAAAATTTAATAAAAAATCTAAAAACCAAAAAACTTCGATTTATATAAATTGAAAATCGTTTTAAATAAATTATTACAAAAAAATTTATAAAAAATATATACTTTGAAAATAAAATATATAATAAAGATTATAATAAATAAATATAAAAATATAAAATATTATTTGATAAATATAATTAATATATATATATAAAATTATAATAATAAGGTTGTTTTATAATATTAATATTTAATATTATTGAAATTTTGAAATTATACCGGATCTAAAAATATTATAAAATTTTTTGATACAAAATAAATAATTAAAACAAATAAATAATATATAAAATTATGTAAAATATTAATTAAATAATTATTTAGTATAAATAATTACAAATAATATATTTTAATTATATAAATAATAAATAAAAATAATAAAAAAATTGAAAATAAAAGATTTTAAATTATATATTATAATAAAATAATAATAAAAAATTGAAAAAATATATAAATAAATATTTATATTGTATTATAAATAATAATATTTAGTTTATATAATAATATACAGAAATTAGGTAGAACTTTATTGATTTTTTTAAATTTAATTTTATCATTTAATAATTTATTATTTTAATTATAATAATTAAACAAAAATCGATTTTTATAAAAAATAATAAATTTGTTTAATATTAAATATTAATATAATCTTTTTATTATATCAATTACAATAATATTTTATTTAGAAAAACAACATTTAAATAAAAAGTCTTATCGAAAATCTTAGAATCATAAAATTGTTTTTTTTATCAAATATTTTATAAATTTATTTATATTACAAAATAACTAATTAATTGTTTATATAATACTTACTAAAATTTGTTAATCATATTTATTATTCAATCTACAAAATAATAACTTTTTAAAAATAATATTTAATCGATTTATATATTAAAATTAATTAATATCAAATTATTTTAATAATATTGTTATACAATATATTTAAAAATAATATTATTATAAAAGTATACAAATCGATTATAAATCGATCTGCAAGTTTATATACCCGCGGAGCGCGGGTATATCGGCCACACACGGCTGCGCCCCCGGTGAATCTGCCCTGCAGATTCACTGGTATCGCAATATTAATAATACATCAAAAATTTTACCCATATCTTTTTTGAAAAAATATAGAATATTATTACAAAATTTATGGAAAAAAATTAAGTCTATTAAAAAACCATTTTCAAATTTTAAGAAATAATAAGCTTTTATTATTAGACTTTAACAAATTTAAACAAAAAATTTGAAGTATAAAAAAAGTTTCAAAAAAATATTATTAATTAAATTAAAAACAAAAAAATCTAAATCAAAAACTTTTTTATATATAAATATTTAAATTTTGTTTATATTAATAATGTTGCAAGTTGCAAGTCGTACAGGTCACATGCTACGCATATGCAGGGGTATATGCGTGGCGCAGGGAACGTAGGCTAGGTTCTAGATCACGATTAATTAATTAAATAAGAGATAAGCGTATTATATTATATATATATACAATAGAATAGTATTTTGATTCTATTGATTATTTTGATTGAAAATCATAGTATCGAAAATGAAATGCCCCACTATATTGCTTTTTCCAATGGAAAATCGAATAAAGAATCAACCTTTCCTAATGCGGCGTTTCGAATTCTGAAAGAACCCTGTACGATTCGAATGATCGTACTAGGCACGTGTTCGCGTAGTTCGTACTACCGTACCGTACATTTAATTATACCCTGTATAATTAAATAAATATATAATTTATTAATTATTTAATTAATTAAATAAATAAATTATATAATTAATTATATAATTAATTAAAATACAACAAATAAAAAAATATAATATTAAATTTAAGATTTTAAAATTTATATCCAAAATATTTTAATAAAATTACAAAATTAACAATTAATAAAATATTTAATAAATATTAAATCTATTTTTTGTTTTTTTAATAAAAAAACAATTATTTAATTATTTAATAAATTAAGGATAAATATAAAAATATTATAAGATTTAAAATCTTTAAATATTAAAATTATTAAATATAAATAACAAAATTTTTTTATCTATTTTAATTTTGAATTTTATATTTATTAATTATTGTTTAATAATATTTTTTTTTATAATTAAGTTTATTATACTGCTAAAATAATTAAAATATAATTCAATATTGTTTAAACTAAATTTATTACAAATAATAATAATAAATATAATAATAATATAAAAAAAAAAATCTTTTTATATTATTATAATAAATTATAATTCTAATAATAATAATAATAATAATAATAATAATATACCCTAAAAACCATTTTAAGAATTATTTTATAATTTATTATAAAACAATTTTTTTAATTTTTTTAATAATGAATCTTATTAATTTAATAATAACAAAAATTGTTTTTTTAAAGTTTTTATTAAGATAGAAAATGCAAGGAATCAACTAAATCAATATTGGCCTTAAGACTTTTCATTATTTTTTAAATAAAAATTTTATTATTTTTTTAAATAATTAATAATATATTATTAATTATTATTTAAATAACAATATTTTATTTAATATAAAACTTTATATATTTTTAAAACTTTTTTTTATTTAATTATAAAAATCCATTTTTATATATATCAAATAATTTAAAAATTAAATATTGTATTAAAGATTTATTATTGATTATTATTAAATATTAACAATCGCCAATACATCGGCTTTAAGTCTGAATTTTATATTTAAACATCTCTTTTATTTTTATTGTCTTTAGATTTGTAATATTATATTTATTAAATAATATAAGTTTATAAAAAGATTAAACAATATTTAAAAAAAAACAAATATTAAATAAAAAAATAAGTGAATAAAAAAAAGTAGTCTACACCAAAATATAAAAAAAATAATAATAATATTAAATATTAAAAATATTAAAATTAAATAATTTATTAAAAAGTTAAACAAAAAAATATAAGGATTTTTTAAAATTTAAAAAATTATTTTTATTATTACTATTATATTTGTATTATTTAAAAAATAATATATCTATAATTTTTTTTATATTTTTTTTATTGAATTTTATTATATTAATAATTAAAAACTTTTTAATCCTAATTAAATCCTATAGAAAATAATTTTAATAAAGTTTGATTTTGTAATTAAAAAAATTATAAATTTTATTAATATTAAAAATAATATAAAATATTTAATTAAATAAAAAAAATAAATTATAAAAAAATATTAAATATAAAAATTTTATAAAAATTTTTATAGTAATAATATTAAAAATTTAATATTAACATTTTATTAAACTTAATCTTTTAAATTAATAAATAAAAAAGTTTAAAAGATTTTTATAATAATTTAAAATAAATCTTAAAAAAAAAAAAGATTATATTATATAAAAAATATATATATAATTCAAAAATATAATATAAATTATATATAAGTTAAAAATAAAAAATAGAATAATTATATAAAATATTATTTTAATTAATAAATTTTGAAAAAAAGTTTTTTGTTTTTTAGGCTATATAATTTTATATATAAATTTAAATAATTTCTTTTTCAAAAAAACAGATTGGAAATTCAGAGTCTTTAGGAACCTTAAAAGATTATTAATTGAATTGAATACCCTATAAGCCTTTCCCCTTGTCATATTAGGGTAAGAGTGAAGGCAAGAGCTTGAGCTAGGGATTAGGGTAGGGGCTTAAACATCGAAGAATTGAAGCTGAAAGACTCGAAGGAGAATGGGGAATAAGGGTTGCATTTTTGAAAGATATCTAGGACCTAGGTATGCTATTTGTTGAGATGAAGGTTATGGAATGTGGGATTGTTACGTGTTGATTTTTTTGAATAATATAGAGAAATAACTGAAAGTGGTCGTCGGCTAGTGGATTTGGAGAGGCACCGAATTCTTGGTCTAATTGTCACTCAAAAACCCAGAGGGCTCTTCGAGGCGAGGAAAGCTCCCAATAGGAGGGATGTTGAGAATGAGCGTATTGTAGCAAATACTGGGATTGGTTGTGCAATGGAATATCACAGCAAAGTTCAGAGGAGAAGGATGGTTGAATATTTAGGATTTATTTCCACCTTACCATATCCGACGGTCCACTGTATGTTCGCATGAATCCATTCTTCACAAATTTGCACCGACTAATTTGAGTCACTCCAAGGATTCAAACATTTCCCTGCATTGAATGAAATTGATGACATTTCATAAACTACCTAGGTACCTGGTAACTAACGAGTGACTAGAAGAGAGCATAGCAAAAGCAATACAAAACATAAATATGTTACCTATTTCAACTTCGCAGCCAACTTCAACTTTCTCTTCCCTTCGACCGCCATCAACCTAAATCCCCGTAACTACCTCGATGGTTTTGGTTGAACTTCAAACACAAAGTGCCGGAGCAACGACCGAATTAGTCTTTCCCGGAATACACTTAAAGATAGCATCAAAATCATCCATTATGATGGCAATCGATCCAACACTTCCAATAAGACCTCCCAGTAGAGAACCGAGTATGGGAGCACCACTGGCTAGAATCTCGGATGCGATGACATCAAATGAGAGCTTAGCGACATTGTTCCATGTACTGGGGAATGTGCATTGTTGAACTAGAGAGTCCATTAGTTCTATCATGCACAAGCATATTTCGGGGCGTGCGAATTTCCGCGATATAAAGACGTTGGAAAATTGGAAAACTTACTCATACCAAGCCCATCATATGCACAGCCCGCTTTATCAACATAAGTCGTCCCATCCGTCTGGTACGCCGTGACTTGTACGGTACAAGACACTCCCGGGCTCACACCTGAACTGGTACTAAGAAAGCATCCAAAATATGCATAATTTGGTTTAAGATATGCGACCGGGGAAGCGAGATATACGGATGTGAGACTGGAGCCGTTAATTGCGACGGTGCAATATTCCCCATGAATTTGTTCAAAGATGACGCCAGTGCCGATTTTGTGGACGGCACGGAATCCTGCATAAGTGAGTTGGTTGTAGAGGGTGAGGGGCGCGTTTTGGATGACTCCGGGGATGCCGCCGTCTATAACGATGGATTCGTACTATTAGGTGTAGTGTTAGAAAGAATTGAATTGGCTTCCACAATATAAGGGAATAGTTTAGATTTTGAATGTAACATACATCGCTAAGCACTTCTCCGGGGCTTCTAGCCACCAACTCAGCATTTAAAGTCCTGGGAACTGCTAAAACTAGAGATGCGCCCATAAATAATGGGAGGAAAATTGACATTTTGATCATCATTTTGAAGGGTTTTAGTAATTGAGATGAGTGGGATATTGCAAATAACGAATGCCAATTCTTGAGGAAGAAGCTGCTTGGTGGAGCGAAGGCTTTGAAGAGGGGATGTAGAGCTAGAGTCAGAAATGAGGACTGATCATCTCTTTATATGTTATCTCACTCAAATGCCTTGCGGTCAATTGTCATTGTTTCAGCTTCGGTCCAGCTGAGGAGATTCTAATGATCCCCAGAAAGTGTGATAGGAGAAATTATTGGCTCGTGGAAGCCCCTTGCAGGGAGTTGAGCAACGGGGGACTGACGAGATATGTATAAGAAGCCTACATAGGAAATTCATAGCGATTCTCGGAATTATAGGAACCACAAAGGCGGGAAAACAAACTTAGAGTATAGTAGTAGAATCGGAGTATGTTTTAGAATCCAACTTTAGTGATGAAAATAATGATTTGGCTAACATCTCAGGTCGACTCTTGGTGCCACAGAAAAAGTGAGGATGCGGATTATTGGCTATCGACAAATGTGCCGCTGCGGGATATTCATACATCTCGTCTCGGCCAATTTCAATTTGATTACTTGAATATCGAAGATAAAACCCCTTCGCTTGTGATCTACAGCCCATTTACCTCGTGTATCTTATTTGCAGCCTATCACGACCAATTCAGCCACCGTGTCTGCTGTCTCACCAATGCTTATTATCAGTACAAAAGCATCATAGGCCGTGATAGGTTCGATTCGAGATCTGAAGGATCTGTGTGGCTTCTGGAAATCAGATCTACATGCACGTTTGTAGATGTGGCTGCATATAAATACAATTCTGAGTAGGTAAGCTTACCGGCTTGCAAAAGCCGCAGCCAGGGATTTTGCAATTATTTTCTCGTCATCAATTATGTGGTGTAGTTAAGTTAATTGCAGCCATAGCATCATGTGGCTGGGAACCTTTCAGGACATCTCTCTTGACAAGTTGTTTGGTTTGGAATGTCTGGAGCTGAGCGGGGTCACATGACTGGACACTAGGCCGTATTTGGGAACTGGTGAGCTTTATATACCTCGGTAGGTAGATAGGAGGTACCATAAGGTCTTCTCGACTTTCATCTCTTTAGTGAAATCAATAGTTACTACGTTTGTTAGCCCTGGCTTCCATTATACGTGACAGAAGACTAGTCACCTATGTGGTTATACCACAGGGGTTATATTCTTATTCAAATTGTCATTTAATCAACCGCCTAGTGCCCTACGCGGGGAGGTCAGTAGCTGGTGCTACGCCTCTAATCAAATCACAAGGCCGAATAACCTTATGATCATCCCATCATGTTGTTCAAGTGATCAAAGAGTTTAGTGAAGGGACGGGAAGGGAAGGGAAGGTCAAACCCTTGTGAATCTCGTCCATGTTACAGAAAAAAAGGGAAACTAGCAGAGAAGGGATATTGATTGAAGATCTAAACTATGGCTGCTTATAAGCCAGGTCCTAAGGTAATACTACGCTAGTCTAGTGCCCAGATGACTTGATAAAACCGCCCTCATTACTGTTACTGAAGATCATCGCCCCTGCCGAATCTGCTGAATCTCACTTCATGAATCCAATCAATTCCATAAATGATTGATAGATCTATACTATTTTGAGATCAATGTGAGTATTGGAGCTTCAAACTTCAATGCATTTTCTTTGCTGATACAAAACCCTAGAATTTATCAATATCTCCTCTCCACACCAATCACGTCTTGTATATACCTACCTTAATGAAAGATCCACCAAAAGACTTGATCGCTCTCTACCCATAACATCATTCCTTCCGCCATTCGAACGCATTGTTTCTTGAACATTCCTTAGGCTTCTGAAATATTGACGTTTCTGGAGAGAAAATCGAAGTCGATCCAGATCTTCTTGCATGGGGTGTGGGTTTTTCTGAATTAACTTGATTTATTGATTGCATTCCAGGATGCTATATAACCTCAATATCAGAAATCCAAATGAAGCTTATGATTGCCGAAAAGAGTATGGAACTTGAAGGGGTCAACATCGTGCTTTCACTTGATGGTGGTTTGAGAAAATCTCGAATAAATGTCCCCTCGAGCCAGTTTTATAATTAGCATTTTCAGTATTTGGTATACACCTTCTTATAATGATAAATATACATTACTATCGCAGCGATACGTAGCAAAGCTCTCAAGAGGCGCGTGAGAACGGTTCCGCCATGAAAATGGAGTGTAGCTATCTGAATCTGACCAACTGACTGTGCAGTTGAAGGCGAATGACGAAAGGGACCAATAAACATGGGATAGCTTTGATTGAGAGTCTTGGTTTTAATGGAACTGGTATCATCGATCAGCACAAGGGAAAATATGGAGAATTACTTCCCACGGAACCGGCGATATTTCACGACCTCCTAAGCAGCCATACTGCTACAATTCTGCTGCGAGTTAAATATCGGGACCAACGCATGAAAAGATGTTAACCGACACAAGCAAACTTAGAATTATGGCGAAATGTCATGTTCTCAAATAGCCCGGTAAAAGGAATTTATTATTAAACAGGCTCGAAGATAGTAGACCAATTGCTGAAGGTTTTGAGTTTCCAAATATTGTCTACTGACGACTAAAATATGAACCACCGAAACTAAAGCCTCTAGTGTGAGAAATCATGGAAGTGGCAAATATTTGATCACGTGTAAACTTAGGGTGAAGTTATAGTTTGTGCACTTTTGATCAGTTTCGTACCATACTAAGTTTTTTCTTTAAATACATTCTTTTCTCATTTTCCGAATTCTGTTTCCTCTCTTACATGTACATCATACATTGGCAGAAATCCGCAGAAAAGTACCATCCACTCTCAAATATCAAGAATATTGATCATTTCAAAATGGTAAATTTCTCTGTCAAATCTCTCCATCTGCTAGCTACAGTGTTAACCTATCATAGCCTTCTATACCAAATCAATTCCCACTGGCGTTCGCGAACTGGACAGGTCCAGCTCAAGTGGTCAATCAATCAGTTAATCTTTACGCCAAAAGCAACAACATTTCGAAAATTCCTGAGTGTATAAATTGTGTTCCGGACAAATCAATGAAGCTGGCAAGCGAACGATGTGGTCCCCTAGCCGGTGTGATTATCATCGTCTTCATCATGGCCGCCATGATCTTTCTCAGTCTCGAGTATGCGCATAGCAGTTGGCATATTAATCGGCATAGAAGGCACAGAAAGCTCTTCCGCCGCTGAACGGCCGGAAAACAGGTGCACGCTGTGCGAGAGCAGCAGCGGAAAAGGCGGAGAGAGAGACGCTCATTTCCAAGGGAAAAATGATAATGCTGGGACGATAAAGGTAATGAAGCAGTAAAATCAGTGATACTGTCTTATTTTTAGGGTTTAGGGATTTGGAGATTTGGAGATTTGGGGAGATTTGGAGATTTGGGGAGATTTGGAGATTTGGAGATTTGGGGATTGAGGGTTAATGATCGGAAATAAATATAGCACAATACTAAGGTACCCCTAAATGAGCCTACAATCCAAATCTGTTCATTAAAATACCCATCCTCTCAACTTCTCCCAGAATCCCATAAACTGACTTTCTGTAACTGCAGGGCCTTTTAAATTTTGACAATCGTGAGGTCATTCAATTTGTACCGGTAACCTAAAGCTTGGCGCTTTGACTAAGTGACACTAGGTGGTCTAGCGAGCTGACTAATGAACTAGATAGGGGGCTAAAGCAAATATCGACGGTACTTGTCAGCTTAGCTTAAAAGCTAATGAGTGTCGGATTGAAGCTTCCGGTTTTGTGATTTCGAGTAGGGAAACTTTTGTTGAATGCTTCGCGGGATTTTTCTAAACATTCTCTCACTATTTCTCTCTCGCTATTTTCTTTTTTTTTGCACACACACTGACACGCTCACAGTATTATATATACAGGAATAAATGCATACATTTCTTGGAAATTCAGAAAAAATGAATCGTTTTCCATTCAAGATGGTATGTGTTCTTCCAATCCCCAGGATACAGTTCAGTGTGCCCAACAGTCCGGACTGCAGTCAAGTAATGAGATCAGGGCTCACGGCTTTCTAAGTATCAAAAGATCTCAAATTACACTGTAGTCCGGCTTGTTAGATACATTCAGATGCGAAAAGTTTCGGGGTTCGAGGTTCGAAAAGTCCGGATTATTAGAAGCCTCTGCACCATCTCAATTATTCCCCCATTGTTTTTATTATCCGAAACTAACATCTTCTACCGACAGGAACCAATTCAAACTCCCTCCAACCTCACCATTATATCCTTCAACTCTTCCAATTACTTAGCCACCCCGTCCATCTCATCCAAATCCACTGCCACAGAAGAGCAACAACAGCATGACCTGGCACAATACAACAGACGTCAATACGCAAAATGGATGATTATTCTCTTTTTTCTCCGATTAATCTTTTCAACTTTCATCTTTGTAACTTTAAAATGCTGGATCCTAATTCGCCACTACCGCAAAATGATGATGAGGAAAAATGGCGCAGCAGCACTTCGAGAATTGAAGGAGAGGATGGAACCGGAATTAAGGGAGCGAGCGGGAATTGGATTAAAGCTTGGCGTGATAAAGGGAATTGCATGGGATGATGAGAGAGTCACGGAGTCATGATAGGAGTGTCTGCAGGAGAAATTCTCGGAAGATGTGCTACATGTCCTTGTGCATAAAGCTACAGGTAGCGGGTAGGTAGTAATTGGGGCTTTTCTGTCCAGGATATACAGCGTGGTGGTCTTTTCTTGATATTCATCTGTAGGGTGTTTAATAGCAGACTATAGTTCAGAAATGAATCCATTGAAATGATCAAATGGTTTCTAAAGATTTATAGCTTTTCAAACACTGTGAATGTGGATCTGGTTAACGAAGACGGATGATTATGGGATACCCTAGAACTTATCTTTTGGTGCCATTGGAAAAATAACGAAGAATAGGCCATCTTTCTATCCATCAATTAGATATTCTTTTGAACAGGCTCTTGATAGTCGAGATGATGAATTTGTTTTGAACAATCGCTTGAACTCCAACATGATACGAAATCCTCTGAAATGTCAAGTTTGCTTGGATTATATAGCCAGAATTCAGAGACTGTCCTCTGGAGAATCCAAAATTAATAATACTAGAGACAGTCTTGATCGACATCAGATTCGCGAGTCAAGTAATGTGGTGAAGTACATTTTAGGCCTTAGCTTCATCACTACTCGATTAGTTCGACCTTAAACCAAGATTCCGGGTTAGACTAGAGCGACGAAAAATAGGACTACTATTGCAAGCAGAAACTCTAAATCTCTCTCAGAATGTGCCAATTGAAATATATAATGTGTGATTTTCCTTCATTGCAATCATTTTCCCTTCCCTCCTGTATACCTTTTCAACCTACCATTTGACCACCACTTCGTCACATATACACCCATCTAAACTTATATATCCTTCAAAGAAGCAATATACATCGAATCTCCTGGTATATATTGCCATCTAACATATCACACCTCAATTCATTTGTACCAATTTCACCAATCGATCGATATCTTTCCCACGCAGGAAACCCCCACTCAAAATGTCACCCATCAGAACAAAGGCAGCGAAGCATGTCACTCATATTCGCGTCACCTTCAAGGGTTCGGTGATTGTCGTCATCATCATACTTGCGATAATGGCCTTTATAGGGACTTGGCGATATTTGCATCCGGACGAAGATGAGTGGTGTGCGAAAGCGACACTTGCGCGGGAAGCGGCGAGGAGATCGAAAACACGTTCGGCGGCTTCTTCTCCGCCGGCCAAGGAAATCGAGGAGGGGAAGGAGACAGCGATCGGGGACTCCACGCACAGTAGTGGGGAGAGCGTACAGAGCGGGGAGGAGATCATGACGGATGCGTTGAAGGGGATTTTGGAGGAGTGGCAGGGGGGGAGTTGCGAATGAAGGGGTGGGAGTTGGAAAGGGGGGAGAAGAAAGTATATCCTACCTACCCACCACCCACTTACCCACCACCCACCTACCACCCACCTAGCAAATAATAAACATAGAATAAAATACATTAATAGATTTCCACAAACCATCCAAAGCCATACCATCCATACCTGTCCAAAGATCCACAAACCTTACGTCCTACCCTCCTACATCTAAAGTTAGGTAACTTACATTATAATAATTCGTCACCTCACCTCCCCTCTCCTTCCCTCAACCGCCCTCGCCTCACCTCAACCGCCTTCACCTCCC
>JANPYM010000002.1:2346684-2362313 GCA_025890175.1 Ciborinia camelliae
TCTCCCCATCCCCATCCCCACCCCCATCACACGCACACGCACACGCACACCCACACGCACAATAGCAAGCAAGCAAGCAAACCAAAAAAAGAGAGAGACTAGAAAATAAAAAAGGGGGTATCATTTTAAAAATAACTATCCTAAAGCTATCACTATAACCATAACCAACCCTCAAATATTCCAAGTCCGCACCCGCACCCGCATCCGAATCCGAATCCGAAATCGAAATCGAAATCCGATCCTGATCCTGATCCTGATATCCCAACCAATCTCGCCGCAATCCGAAAAAAAAAGATCTCAAAACCCTTTTTGATAAAGACCTCCACTCCCAACCACGCTCCCCGGCTCACATTAAGTGAGATTCTATTCATCCATCAATCCATCCATCCATCTGTCCATCCATTCATTTTCCGTTCATTTTCCATTCCATTCCATTCCATCCATCCATCCATCCTTCCTTCCTATCCATTTCGTATATCATACCAGACCATGTACCAGCCATGTACGTACGCCCAACTCTTAAAAATCATTTCGGTCGATATTCATATCTTACATGCTGCCATTGCTAGCAAAATGTGCATGCATTTGTCTTTCATCCCAATCCCAATCCTAATCCCATCAAAACCAATTCCAAAAAGAAAATCGCCAAAGTGAAGATGAGGGAGATGAGAAAAAAAAAAGAAAACATTCATAACCATAACTCATACAAGTCGTACAATCATCGAGACGTTTACATTTCCTCCATAAGGAAAAAAGAGATAATAGAAAAGATGCTCTTAAAAGTGCTTTTGGGGGTATAAACTTTTTCCGCTTTTCTGAAAAACCAAAGAAGAGGAGAAAGTAAAAACCACCTAACAATATGCACAGAGAAAATGTTGAAAAAATGAATCCAAAGAAATGAGATGAAATCGCCACAGTCATAATAATATCGCTAAATCAAATTCCAACAAATAAATCGCTTGTAGAAATGAAATATGATCCGTGAAATTAAGAGCAAGTTGAAGTAGTTGAGGTCTGCCAATTAGCAGCACGAGCTTCGTAATCCTCTCGACGTTCACGAGGTGCTCGATCACGGTCTTGAGGTCTAGGTGAGACTCGGGTGTAAGAATGTTGTGATTTCATGCGAGATCGGGTCGTTTGACTATCGCTTCGGTCAAGTCTGCCTCGGCGGTCACGATCATCAATTAATTTAGGTCCGTGTCCGAGTCCATATTCTGATCCGCTTGCTTGGCTTTGGTCGCGAATCTTTTCCGTGCGGTGAATATGAATTTTCCCTCCTTCTTCACATTGAATTTCAGCTCCACCAACCATGACCTTAGCCTGGCCTGTAACCTCAATTGTAACATTGTCATCACCACCACTTCGGGTCGTACGAGTGGTTTGCGTGCCTCGGTAATCACTCAAGTCACGACTTCCACTGCTCTTTGTGCTTCTGCTGCTGCCTCCAGCCTGTCTTCGTTGTTCTTTTCTCAAAGCCTCGGCAGTGAGTGGTATAGTTGGACCACTAACCTCCTCAAGATAGTTGGCTGCCGCAGAAAGTTTTGCGTCATAACCACTTGATCCTGAAGTAGATGCTTGAGTAGATGAAGAAGATTGTCCAAAGTAACTTTGTCTGTGCCTGTTCTTGCTATTTGTCTCAAGTCTGAACCTCTCTGCTTCCCTAGGGAGATCGCTCACATCATATGAAATGGAGTTTCGATGAGCGCTTGGTCGACGAGGACGTGGTGATGGGTGAGGAGGTTCTTCATGGACCTCTTCAACGCTGTATTGAGAAAGGCTGTCGTCATATACTGGCATCTCAACTGTTGGTCGTCGTACAATAGGTTTAGAAGGTACAGGTGGTGGTGGCATGGCGACCTGAGAATCTCTCCTGGCTCTGCTCTTGCTCTTGGTCTTGTTTTTGTTGTACCCGTTTTCCACCTCGCTGTAATTACTTTCGCGACTGTGTGTGCTTTCTGCCTTGCTAAAGTTGCTCTCTGAGACTGCAGAGCTATTTGTTCTCGTAAGAATGCCAGATGGTACACGTATGCTGCTTGTTGTAGTTCTCCTGATTGTTGCTGGTTCGTCAACCGAAGATTCGCCATAGCTATCATAACCGTCTTCGCTGTAATGATACTCTTGCTCATATCTTCCTGCGATCATTCTAGGTGTTTGAGCTGGTTCATCCCGAATTCCATATGCTGAAACTCTTTCCCTTTGTTGGGGTTCGAATCGGGCAGAAAGAGAGCGCGATGAAGGTTGAGGATCTTGTGGCTGGAAATAACTAGTAGGTTGGGGAGTGTGAACGACGGCATAATTGTTAAATGCTGGTGATGGGGGAGGAGCTTGAAATTGCGCCGGTTGTTGAGGAGGTTGAAAGAACGCAGAGTTGGATAGTGGGGGATAACCGGAAGATAATGATGAGGAAGCAGCGTGGTAGCTGGAAGGTCGGGCGCCAGCGTGGTATGTTTGAGCATGAGGCATTGGGCGAGGTCTCATAGGGACGGATGTGGTGGTAGGTGGTTGTTGGTTAATGACAGGAGGGTGAAGATGTCGGGAAGAAACTGGTGATGGAATTCCATAGTGTTCCGGCTTCACATCTGTCTTGACGCTAAGAGGTCTTCGGTGTTCCTTATTCTCCTTATTTTTAAGTGACTGTGGTCGTTCGACTGAGATTGAAGGTCGTCTTTGGCTCGCGGATGGTCTTCGCGATTTCTTGCTTTCCTTGGTGAATTCGGCATCTGGTATCGCATCGGGTGAGGATATCTCGGAGCCTGTAGGAATTGCTCCTGTCGAGTATCCCGAGTCACTGTTTGTTTTCGAAGCTTTACTTGATGTGCGCTCCCGACTTGGAATCTTGGCCTTGGTCTTGTCTCTGGCGGCGGCCTTAACGCTTGCGCTTCGTCTGGTACTCTTCAGAACCCTGCCAGTCTCTTCATCTTCTTCTTCGACATATGCGGCACGTGGAGAGCGAGAACCCATTGTTGAATTGATGCGACAACAATGTAAGTCGTCAACCACGGAATATGTATATCAATGATGATGCCAATGCGCAAGATGCGCGCGACGGTTATTGAATGCGAGTGGAAAACGGACTTGACGCTCTCTACTTAAGTAATAGTAATTGATGTCGCACAAAGGTAGTGTTATGTTGTGGTTGGTGAGAATATGTGTGTGTTGTGAAGTTTGGTTGACGGGGTGTGCGGGAAGTGTGGGAAGTGTGGTGTGGGTGATGGGATGGATGAGCCGACTGAGGGATGAGAGGGATGAGAGGGATAAGAGGGATGAGGGATGATTATCAAAAATAAAAAAAAATAAAAAATAAGTAAATAAATAAATGAATAAATAAATAAATAAATAAAAACAAATCAATATATGGGGAAGTCTGAGCCCTTTTTAGTGTCTGTCTAGGTAATCCGTATCGTCTCGTCTCGTCTCGTACCGTACCGTACCAGGTAATGGCGTAGACCAAATGATTGATTGGATAGGCAACGCAATTCCGCAGTAGTATCAATAGGGTAGTACTTATATGAGAAAGCTGAGACTTTTGAGTAACGGAGAATATATTTTTTCCCCCTTCTCTCTCCTCTCTTCTTCCTGTTGAATTTCTTCCTTCGTTGATTATTCTTCGCTTTCCTTTGCCAGGTTGCTTTGCTTTGCCAGGTTGCCAGGTTGATACCGGTAGTTGATAAGTTGTGGTCACTGGTTGGTGATGATTAGGTCCGTCCGTAGGGTTTATCGATAGCGAGTCGTTTTGTTTGGTACAGTAATAAGTACGGAGCAAGTAAGCCCACCACCTAGGATTAAAATGTCGATGCGATGCGATATGGATATGGATATGGATATGGATGGATCAGCAATCCCGCCCGGGCAGTGAAGTTAAATAAGAACCACAAATGGAGGGGAAAGGAGATGTGGATGTGGGTGGATGTTTGTGTGGGTAAAGGGAGGTTTTGGACTTTATCGACCAGAAATCTGTGATATGATATGATGGGGATCTGGTGATGGTGAATGGTGAATGGTAATGGTAATGGTGATGGAATCAACAACGAGGATCCCTTGGTAAAACCTTTCTTCGTAACCTTTCTGATGAAAAAAGGGTACGGATAAAATCCGAATGGAGAATAAAAAATGATGATACACGGTACAAGGTGTTACACCCTCCACTCCTCAGACCTGGTTCACGCTGGTACTGTATGATGGAAAGGAAGAGGAAGAAAAATATCCAAGGCGATTTTTCTTTCCTTTGCAGATGATCCTAATCCTAATCCTTGGGTAATGGTAATTAATGGTGATGGTAAGTAATATGTGAATGGGAATATATCCAAATGGGAATATATAATGGATTATGGAATCCTTTTCAAATAAAAATCCTTATCCGGTTTATGTATAGAGGGTTGTATTTTCTGTCCTTGGGTATAGATGAGAAGATAGAAGATTGAAGATTCGCTGAACGGAGGATAAGGGTCTGAGACTGCAAAATTGATGGATGTATTTTACAACAAGGTAGTATCGAAGAATCAGGGGTTAGTGTATTCGTATACCGGTCTACTAGGTAGGTACGTATCCTATTTTCATGGGGTTTCCAAATTTTATTCCTGTGTGGGTGTCTTTTGGATGGTCCTGATCTCCTGCGGTCCTTTTAGGTCTTGGAGACGAATCTGTTCTGTTGACTTGGTCAATAATTGATCGTAGGTCTTGCTCTTGTAGCTTTGTACTTTTGGGAAAAATCCACAACATACGAGGATATTCTTGTTTCCCGTAGGTCAAATCTTCCGTAGACTCGTAGCAGGGGGGAAATCAAGGAGAAAAAGAAAAATTTCTCTATCGTTCGTCGTGTTGTTCGTCCGTCGGTCCTTCAGCCTAATGCTTGTCGTCGTACAGAATTCAGGAGCTCATTGGGTATCAATAAGTATATGTGATAAGTGGAGTTGGGATGCGAATACAAAAGTCCCGTCGCATAGTAGCTAGAAAAGACTAGGGAGGGGTTGGAAAGAACGGTACAGGAGGGTGTGTAGTTGTATGTATGTATGACTCCTTGTTAAATTAGGATGTCTATTTTTGAGCTGAATAATGGTAAAGGTTAAAGTAATGTAAGATGGATGAAGAGTAAGAAGTGTATGTATGGGTGATAAACGGTGCGTGATCTTTTTTTTTTAATGGCGTTGGCAAAGAATGAAGGGAAATGAAAGGGATGGGGAGAGAAGAGGCAACAATTTTGGGACGGGAGGAAGGGAAGAGGAGGATAAAGATGTATTCCGAGTAGAAAGCTTGCGAGGTATGAAGGGATTTGCGAATAATAGTGGAATAATACTGTAGAGAATTGAAAATAATTGGAATTCTAGAAGTTTATTTGCGGGGATAACCTATTTTTGTTGCGCCTCCTTCATCCACTTCGCTTGAATCGCATTTTCTATTTTCCCCCCTTCCTTTCCCAATAGCCCAGGTAAGTTCTTTTGACAAGGCGGCAAATGTTATTTTTTCTCCCCAATGATCGTTACAGATACGGGACATTTTTTGATGAGTAACTTATCGTACATAAAACTGTACATGGTCATGGTTTCGTAGTCACACTGACGACGGGTAGTGCTTCATGTTCTGGTTGTCTGGTTATTTGATACACAAAGTTGCAATTGCCTACTTCTGCCTACTTTCATGTTACTTTATATCATCATCGGCCAGTAACCATGATTCGCATACGAGAAAACTGTTGGCTGCGGCTTTTCAAATCGATCTCCCAGACGATAAAATTGAAAAATTGATGCACCGCACCAAATGCACGATGTACCCAAAGGTACCTAAGCCCACATCGTCAGACCCGTCCACTCATCTACTTTGACAATAGTTTCGTACATAACACCAACCGATTATTTGCTCACACGCCGGACAACTCGCATATATCTCGAAAGTAGCATATGCACGTCGACACGATATCTAGGGACCAGCTCAAGGTTTAACGGAGAAAGATACTCAATAGGTCAATGACTTCGATACCAAAGATGATGACCATCTGAAGTCTCTTCAAAGTATCAAAAATCAGTCAAAAACATTACCTAATTGTCGATTAGTTTTGATTCGGCTCGAAACGAGGAACAAACAACCAGCCACTCTACAACAGACCAACAGACGCCATTTCAAGCCATCTTTCATGCATTGGATAAAGTCGATGGCTAAAATATTAAACGTCACCTCATTCGCTCATTTATCATACTGTCCTGTCGTGCGAGCAACCCATTTCTTTCGGCTCTCTTATATGACTATTTTCCAGCAATTCAATCCGTCGGCAACCAGATTTATCATCCAATCCGATCTACTACCTGGTACGAGTATAATCCTTACATTCTTCTTTTAATTAGAAATCTGCCTTTGAGTTTGCCCAGCAACGAAAATATGCATTCATTATTTTTCGGCCCATAAATACCAGTTGAAGCGTTTCAAATCAAGCATTTTCGTTGCAACAGTTGCAGCAGTTGCAGCGTTAAGTTTTCAGAATCATCGGATCTCATCATCACCATTGGTAACCAACAATCCCCAGGCAACACATCATGATCGCATCGCAGCGCAGCGCATGTATCCTGCAAGTCATCTATGCTCAGCCAACAATTGGCCATCTTCTTTACCAATCCAATCTTTCAGGACTTTTTACGAATCTTTGTGACCCGGCTTTTTCTTTGCTCTTGCCGCTTTCCAAACATTATTCCTGATGACTGTTCCAACATTTTTTCGAAGGATTCTCATTCTCAGAGTTGGAGTAAGGAGGATTTACCAATGAGAGAATTACACTATTATGCATTACATGCAATGGATCTAAAAGTCTCTATACACAGTACTCGACTTTTTTTGGCACTACTGTAGTCTACTGCAAAAGGGATGCTTCTACCCTTGCCTAGTTCTAATTCTTTTCGGTCGCCTTTTCCGACCGAGGGGAGAGGACACAAACAAAGTCGGGGCACATGTATTTCCCATCACCTTTGTATCCCATGTACCAAACCGAAAAATCTGACAGGTAACACCCGCTGTCGTACTCGATGCATGTATTGTATACCTAAATCCCCAAGTACCGATTCGAGTCAGAGGCATTCGGAGTAAGTTGCGATGGAAACTTCTCTCCTACGGCAAGGGTAGAGAAGAGTGAGAAGAAAAACAAAGGGTATCAGAGGTTATCGAGTGATGGCCCTTCTCAACCATATCTACCTGGTATTTAATCTCTACAGCAGACCCCTTTTCGTCCTCTACCTTCAAGTTACTTGCTCCCATCTTTTTCTTTGCGTTATCTATGTACAAGGCTGAGACTTACCCCTCCTTGTCCTGCTATCTTCATCAATATCACAAGACAATGTTATGCTTCCGCCTTCATATAAACGCACTATAAAACAGCAATTAAGGATCAAACTACATATCCCAAAGGACAATATTTACGTCAAATTCCCCTCAAAAAGGCAAACCAACATCTCATCGAATTTTTAAATTAAAAAGTAAAAGTGCAAAGCCGCAGCATTTCATTCATTCCAATGAATGATATTTCATCCCACCACACCCTCCAATTTAACGGTTAACCCTACCTCACCGCTTCTTTACACTGCCGTTCATCTCGCACTTGGCGATAGTTTACTTGAAGCCACAATTACCTTTTGATTCTTACGAATCTTCTCCAATTCCTCTGCTTTTGCTTTCTCGATATCATGTGTCATGTGTTCCATGGTTTTTGTGCGCAAATTCTTGAAAGGCAGGATTTCAAAGCCGTAGACCTGCATCCATCCATACTTCCCGTGCTTAGCTGCCTACAAATTGATCTATCTGTACGTACGTTTATCTTCGAGTCACTTCATCATATATCATTTTATCAAACTTGGGGATTTCTTCTTCGGGAAGGGGTTACATACCAGGACCTTCTGCCTACAAGATGAGCAGATCAGTATCTCTCCCCACAATTCTGACTCAAAGAAAGTCACTCGTCCCAAGAAATTTCCATCGACTGTTACACTGAAACTTCATACCCATTCCCCCCCAAACCCAAATCTACCCTTCTGACCACTTTCACAAGCATTTCAGAAAGCGCAAGAAGAACATGGAACATGGGAAATTGGAAAATCAGGTCGCATGTCCATACCCTTTTTTCTTTTTTTTCCAAATCCTTCTTCGCCATTCTGTCTCCCCCAAAAGATCATCACGAATTATTTTGCTCTACGTGTACGAGTATTGGCAGTGGATTCTTCCAAGCTTTTTGATTCATCCTCTCTTCCCCGCGTCGCCTCATCCCTCATTCTTCATCCTCTCTTCCCGCGCCTTAGAAGGCTGCAAGGATGTAGAATTTACAAATGTGTACCGCAAAGAGACCTTTGCATCGGTGGCGCCATGCATCATTTACCCTTTTGGGGGCTGAAGGACTCGTTTGCATACCCTTTCGATGCAGTGAGTGCATAGCCACAGATATCTAGGTCTGATTTTGATTTTTTTGGTGAGCGGATGCATCACATGATTGATTTGGATGTGATGGTGATGGTGATGATAATGACCTCACGATCGATCTGTCGCAGCGCGGTTCTACAATTTGTCTTATGAACACGTGAAGTCCACGTGCATTTTTTATTTATCTTAATCTTATCTCGGGCTTTAGTTTGGTTTTCGTACGAAGTCACATCTTTTTTATCTATATTGTTTCATGCGGCAACCTATTTTCATGTATCGCCGTTTAAAATGCCTTGGGCTTCTACCTACCTAGTACACTTCCATAGAATAAAAAAAACCAACTTCCCAATCGGTAATTTTGAAACACTTTTATTTTCCAGCATGGCTATGGCTATGGTTACCTATGAATGGCTTAGACTTAAACTTCTAGTGAGGCTCCTCAATGATCATATGCGAATCTCCATCTCCGTTCAAACAAGTGCGAGTTATCGCCGACCATAATCAGATTGGAGATGGGTGCGTCTGTCTGGCAGTAGTGTGACAAATCAAAGCCTTGCATATTGCATATGCGCACCGCACCGAGTAGCCTTGCCCCTCCTTCTTGTACAAGTTTCCAAGATTCTTTCGCGGATTATTTATTTATTGATTTTATTTATTTTTATTATTTCACCATGATCGTCCAGCAAATAAACATCAACCCCCCGCAGCCTCCAAGAAAATCGTCGTTCCGAATTCTTCCTTCGTTCCTTTGCTTTCCTTCTCCAGCGTATATTCCCCGGGTGGATCTTTACTTTACTTAGTAGGTACCTATGTATAGTATGTAACTCACCCCCCGGATCCTTATACACTATCTTTATTATTAGCTAGTTGATTTTATTATTTTATTTGGGCTCCTTATAGCTATTCTTAACGGAGTATAGGTAGTATACCTAGTATCATCCTCGCCATAGTTCATCAGGTGTTATACAGTATTAGGTATTTTTCGTGCCCAAAAGTCGGGAATGCCCGGGACAGACGAGGTACCGGGATAGATACTCATTATTACCTCGTTTGATCTCCTCAAGACTAGATTAGACTAGACTAGACTTAGACTTGAATATTCAATATTCAATATTTTCCTCGAGACCTTTTTTTCCCTTGGAACTTTTTTACTGTCCTTCTTATTATTAGTCCTACAGTACCTACTTCGTCCCTTCACTCCCATCCCTCCCGTCTGTAATCCATCCATCCATCCATCTTATCAATCATATGGATATCCCGGGCCGTTTATCTCTCCGCTTTAGTAGCTTCACGCTTCACGATTCACGATTCACGATTCATGAAAACCTCAATTCCATATCCCTATCCATAAAAAAATCCCATCCTTTTGCTTTTGCGTTTGCGTTTCCTTTCCTTTCCTTTCCTTTCCTTTCCTTGAGAAATACATCCCACCCACCCAGTGTTCCAGCGTTCCTTCCATCCTTCCTTCCATCCATCCATTCATTTATTTACCTTAAGTAGGTACTAATTAACCCTTCAATGTTACCAAACCGGCTCCAAATTTTCATTCGTGCCCAACGCTTACTTCAAGGTTATATTTCACACGTGGGTGGGTGGTGGGTGGTGGCGGGGCTGGGCTGGGTGGTAGGTGGGTAGGTACTAGTATGTACTGTAGCACTGGTCTGTGCTTGCCTGCCTGCGATAACCTTACCTATGCATGTACGGGGAAGGGGAAGCACGGTTCATGTTCATGTCGTTATTTCTTATTTTATTTATATTTTTTTGGGACTTTGGACTTTGGACTGGAGACTGGAGACTTTGGACTTTGGACTGGAGACTGGAGACTTTGGAGACCCCTCATGTTGGAGTACAGTACACTTTTCCATACATACATACATACATATAGTATTCTTCGGATAGTAGTCATGTATGTAATGATACAAGAAAAATTGCCCCTCGCTCCAACGGAGTACATACATCCATATATACATCCATACATGGTCTTCATTTAATTTAAATCGTTAGTAATAGTCACAGTCTAGTCTAGTCTAGTCTAGGTAGGTAGGTACCTAGGGGACGGGAAGAATTTGGCTGGCCTGCCTACCTACCTACCTAGTATCTGCAGTAATATCTACAGTAGTATCGAGATACAGGGTTACTTGGGGTTATACCTTACCTTACCTTACCTAGGTAGGTACTCTGTAGATGCATGTGTAATAGTTCCATTACCGGTGTCGTTTTATTTCATGGTATGGCGTGACTCATGACTTGTTTTCTATGCTAGTGGTATGGTATGGTAGTGTAGTCTGCGGGGAGGAGAGGTTCTCTGTTCTTTCTTTACTACGGTATGTATGTATGTATGTATCTACGATAAAAGCCCCTGGTCTGCGTATGCGTGTATTGAGTATGTATGTATGTATGTATATATGTTCATGTAAGGAGATGGTTCCTTAATGCAGATGCATGTATTGTATGTATGTACGTATGTATGTATATATGTACGTATCATCATATATATGTACATTAATCTTCAACAATACCTACCTACCTATCTACCTACCTATAAATCCAAATCCAAATCCAAATCCCTACCACTACGACTACGATGACATCCAAGTACCCCCTCCCCTAGGTATGTCATTAAGATCTTAAGTTGCCTAATATCTTATCGCATCGCATCTTATCTTGTTTTATTTTATCTTGTTTTGTTTTATTTTGTTTTGTCTTGTTATTTCGTTTTGGTTTACCTTGTTTTGGTTTATTTTGTTTTGGTTGCGGTTATCATGAGGTAGGTAGGTAGGTAGGTAGGTAGGTATGTGGATACTTAAATAGCGATTTAATATACTACTAGGTGGGTAGTCACTACAAATATCACCTTCCCTTTCCCGCGACCGACTGACCGGTGGAGTGGGTCGGTCGGAGACGTTTCTTTCCACGTTTTTTTCTCTTTCTTTTTCCCGTTTTGTTTATTTGGATATAGATGGATGGATGGATATGATGGGATGAAGAGGGGGGAATTTGATGGGATGGCATGGATGACAAGGGATATAATAAATATACTATAGAAATTTTATTCGGATTTGAAGATGGGATGAGATGGGATTGGATTGGGTTCTGACACACCCAACGTGTACTAGGTACAGCCTTTACTTTCTTGCTTCCCTCACTTCCTTCCTAAAGCAGTATATATGCACGCGGGCAAATTCTCCATCCCAAATCCCATCATCCATGGATGGAAATTTCATCTCATCTCGTGTCTTGATATAGATAGGTAGGTGGGGCAGAGGGAGAGGGAGCGGGGTTTATGTTATGTTACAATGTTAATGGGGGTGGCGAATGGAATGGAATATATTATGTATGTATGTGCGCGTCGGGGGAGGGGGATGGGAGGCAAAATGTGGAATGCATTTGGAGATTCATTGTAGATCTTAGGTATCTTCTTTCTTATCGGTTGATTACTTTATTTTTCTTTAGTTTTACTTTACTTTACTTTATCTGTTTATCCGGATTTTCTTTTTTTTGGCTAGCTAGCGAGAGTTCTCTTCTTATTTGTTTGGTTTTTGTTGGCATTCCTTTTTTTCGGGGGAGGGAGGAGGGGGGTCATAGATGCGATAGCAAATATTTGTTTGTAGCCTTATGAGTACAGTCAGGAGGTACCTAGTTTTCGAATCGCAAACTTCGCGGAGGGTTAGGGCTGGGGTTTATAGATGGATTATAGATGGATGATGGATGATGGTGCACTGGTGGATGGGTAGATGGGTGGATGGGTAAGCTAATTAGTACCTAGCTACACTGTAGTACCGTGTCGTATATCCGTATACCTTTCCGAGTCTGAGTCTTTTCTTTTCTTCTCTTCATTTTTTCCCTTCTCCTTCTCCTTTTCTTTCTCACAAGAATTCTACAAACGGTACTTATACTACTACCAAACTACTGTAACTCGCAAGCGGAAAAACAAGGTTTTTTTCAACTCAACCGTCTAACGACCTCTCCATCCTCTCATTTCCACCCGGAGAAAAAAATTAAAAAAAAAATACTTTTCGGTTTTCGGCCCGTTTTCGGGGCCTTCGAGTTTCAGGTTTTATCTTTCTTTCGCTTCGCGGAGGCGTTGCTGAGGAGAGGAGAAGGCAGGAAAGGAAATGATCGGGTCGGGTAGCAATGGATGGATGGGCTGGGTATGGATGGGCTTGTATGTATGTACCTATGTATTATGATTACCTAAGCTATGAAATGGAATTAGCAAGCCGTGCGAGATTTTTCCTTTCGGGCCTTGGAATTTGTAAGCTTAGAGCTTGGAACTTGGAACTTGGTTTTGTCTTGTCTTGTCTTTTCTTGTCTTGTCCGAAGAATTTTCGTCGTGTGTTATCTACCTATTTGAGAGAGAGCGCGCGGTCACGTTATCATGTGTTGTCACGTTATGCTACCGATCCTATACTATACTATGCTATGCTATGCTAGTACGCGGGATTCGGGTCCTACTTGGAGAGGAGGTTTAGGTGCGATGATGGGATGTATATTTTATATTATATGATATTATGGTGATGGTGATGGTGATTGTAGATCTACAAATATCACATTGTATTATAGCTTTGTCGACCAATTCAATCCAGTCTGGTCCTCGAGAGGGTTTCTCGGGCTCATCTCCCAATATGCAGTATCTAGGTAGGTAGTTAGGTATGGATTCTGATTTGAAAATATCAATACCGTATACCTACCTAGTAGTATATATCATGATAATATTTTCAATGTTTTTCGGTAAATTGAATTGGATTGGATTCGATGGGATTGCATTGGCGAGGTCATTAGGTGGGTAAAATTCTTGTTTGAATTTTGAAAATACCTACTTTCGGGAGGGGAGCCCGGGAATCAGAGAGTCTGTTTTGGATCTTGAATTTAAAATTTATATATCGATTTGTTCAGCAAGTGTCGGCGGGAAATTATTTATCTTTCTTCAGTATGAAAGAGCGTATTGCGAAATTATTTGCGTAATGTTGGTTGTATATCTATCTGTGCGAGACCAGAATTTCTCCTCGTTTTCGTTTGGGTTTTGGTTTGGCTTTTCTCGACGCGGGGACGGAGATGTACCATTGGTGTCCACCAGTATCGGGGGGATTTGCAACCGGAGAGTTGTTAGTTATATATGTATATATATATCATACATATTTATCCATCAATCAATCATCCCCAGACAGTCCTTGGTGAAAGAGCGAGAGGAAGAGTTGAGTACTCGACATTTTGCGCTTGGGATAGGGGGAGCCGGGAGGAAGGGGGGCGGGTGAAGGGTGAGAGTTATAAGAATTAAGGTGCTTTATGTTTATGAAGATTACGCCTTTGGCTTTTTATTTCGTTATTGAGGAGTGAAGGGTCGATGTAATGTGATGCGATGTTGCGCGCTAACTATCATATTGCATTACATTGCATGATGGAAGATACTACCGTTGTGACAAAAGTGTTCTCTTGGCTGATTGTGTACGGGTCCCCGAGTACTGAGAGAAAGTAGATCTATGGTGACCAATTTGGACTTGCTATGCTTGCTATGCTTGCCATGCGATATTCGCTGTAGAAATTCTCTGTGGAACTCAAGTTAAACCTTACAAGTTCGTTCGTTGCAATACTTTATTGATAGATGTGTGTGCGAGGCCAGGTTACGTGAAACCCCAATGGGGCATCTTGTTTACTTCAGTCTTCTTTCACACCACATGTGATATCTTCTCCCGTACCATAGATATATCGCTGTACAAAGATATGAAGGGTTTGCTTCCCACGCTGCTTCGGCGTTTGAAAACTCCCATTCAATTTTTATTTCAACTTGGGGATAGCGTGAGTGAGTTTCTTTGATTTGAAGGATAGGAGAGGAGAGGATAGATGGGTATGCAAAAAGATAAGGAGAGGATGGGGGATGAGAGGAGTGAGAATCGGAATCTGTGTATGTGGTGTCTACTTTTCAGAGGGTTTGGGAGTAGGATGAGGTGATAGAGAGGTGAAGCAAGGACTCAGCGCTCGTCCTTCTCACCATTTACCAATTTCAAAGAAAACTACCTAGCTAGGTATGTATCCCCCTCCCATCCCATCATTCTCCTTGACATTTCTTTCTATCTCGTAACCTTTACTTTATAATATTATAGAGTGCTAATACTCCAGTAGATATTTACATATAGATAGTTGAAGATTTGAAAATTTGAAAATAAAGCTCAAAATCTCAATCAGTGTATATGGTTATGGCATTTCATTGTGGGGCTGAGACATGAAAAATAAACAGGTATGTAAGGATGGGGAATAATATGAAGGAATGGATGGATGAAGAGGTGGATGAAATGAGAACTTGGAAGGTTTACTTACTCTAATGAATGAATATGTTGGATGGAGAATTTGATATTTGATGCGTGAGTGATAAGAAAATTAGCAGTATCCAAGATACAATCACCATGGTATCCATCAAGACGAATAGCACGCCAATTCCGAAAGAGATTCCCCATAGAACAAAGTTACATTTCGCCTTTCCTTAGATCTCCTCTCCTAAGCCTCTCCTCTTCTACTTCTAATTGTGAAATATGATTCCGGTGGGATGATATTTATGTAACTTATAAGTCTTTATAGATACTAATTTACTTCTTCCATTTGAGAGAAATCTAGATCTGGAACCGATAGAAGTCTCAGCTGGCTGTGATGATGTATGTGACTCGGACTATGATTCGGATTCGAGTTTAAACCACCAGTGAAAACGAAGAGATGAAGTTTTGTTTTTTATTTAAGTGGAAGATATTGGTAGTAGTGAGCCTGACTCGGGCTGCCTGAGTCACGATGGTCCGGGGCTCAACCTTTTCTGTGGTTTATGTATGTTAATATGTATGATATTGTTACTGAGGAAGGAACTTTCATATTGTGAGAGAATGAGATGTCTAGTCTAAAGTCACGGACGGTACTAGTAACTATGGTTACTGTGAGTAATGTATGGAATATGAAGTATGAAGTATGGATTATCGATTGTGCATTGTGAAATTAATAAATCTATGTTGTATAGTATATTGCTAACAGAGGATGAAATGGTCAAATAATGAGAAGAGAAGACGAAAAAGTAAGGTGCATATTAAAGAATCCAAACTCGTATGAAATTCAGTAATAATTATAATTATAATCATCTGAATCCCAAGAATTAATTTGAAAATATCGTAGTAGATACTAGATACTACGCATTAGATACAACTAATTATAAAAGGATTGAACGAAATGTTTTAGAGGTAATAGGGGGGGGGGGGGGGGGGGGG
>JANPYM010000002.1:2362323-2373062 GCA_025890175.1 Ciborinia camelliae
ATTGAACGAAATGTTTTAGAGGTAATAGGGGGGGGGGGGGGAGATAAAACGAAAAGCATGAAGTTAGCGAGAGACAAGGTGTTGGATGATATTATTAGACTATCAAGATAACTCGAAACATCAACGTCGTCGACGGCAGCAAGGTTTACACCAGCAATATTAGCACGGCGTTCTTTTAGAGGAAAGGCTGTGGGGAGAAAGGGGGTGTGTATAGGTTCTGTGTGTTATCCTCTAGACCATCTCTCATACCCAATCCTTATACATAGTTACACAGCGACCACCAAATCGAGCTGACCTTCTGTATCATTATTATCCATTGTTTGAACCTTCTCAACCATTGACCTTTCGATCATCACCTTCACCCTCATCTGTTCCTTCGTTGCAAGCTTTCGAGTAAGAGTGAAATGCCTTAACCGCCATATTGGCAATGGGTATCTTACTATTTTCGGGCGTTCTCGGTATTTTTTCCGATGGATTTGTCGATCTTGTTTCTACTTCTTGGGTGGCTGCCCCTATGACTTCGACGAGCTTGACCAATGCGTCTGAATTGGCCTCGATGTGCTTTGCAGTTTCCAATATCTCTTCCTTGGTACTTGTAGAAATGCTTTCCATCATGGCTTTACTGAGAAAGTTGATATCCACCGTCTGGACGTTTGTCGAGTACTGAGATGCCTTGAGATTTGCCGTTGCTGCGAATTTTGATTCTTCAAATTTTTTAGAAAGATGCTGATCCGATGTCGGTATTGCGTGTGTATCCCTAGCGTTAGATCTGAAATTTTTGAGAGCATCCTTATCCAACAACTGATAGGGTTCTCCATGGTCATCGATTAAAAAGGTGCGGACTGTATTATATTTCCATCCCCCTCTCCCTGAATTTCCTGTTCTATTAGTCCATTGATCATTGAATTTGTTTGACATGGAACGTACCCGTATGAGCAGTCAAGGTGTCGAGGATGCTTCCATGACTGATCAAGACAACTTCAACCATATCTATATCTGATCGTAAATCTCTGAGCGCCAGTTTTAAAGCCGGTATGCTCCCTCCATATTCCTCAGCCCATCTACCGGAAGACTTGTTATTCCACCCCTCCCCAACTTTATCAAAATCTACTTGGCCGCCGAATTGTTTGAGTAGGTCGTCTCTGTCCATGCCTATTCCATTCGGAGAAGAATCCCAATTCTGAAGCAGATCCATAGCTTGAACTTTCACACCTCTATTGATTGCATCTTTGAAGGACAAAAGTGCAGTATTGATGGTTCTTTTCATTGGAGAACACCATATGTGACTAATATACTTGCTTTCCGAAGCGAAGTTCTGCGAGAACTTTTGGCAGTCTAAACGGCCCTTTGCAGTCAGATCTGGATCGCGTATGTGATTTCTGTAACGTCGTTTTCCGTCGACACGGGGCTTATGCTCAGCCTAGTAGAGATTGATTAGCTTTGTCCATTCTTTCTGGAAGGGACTTCGAAACAAAAAGAAATACCGACCTCTTCATGACGCATCAGATGCACGATGACCTCTTTAGTAGTCATTGATGCGGATGAAACACCGAGAATCGTGAAGCAAGTATTAATGTTGCGGAGTATTGTTCAAGACAGTGACAAGGAAAGAGATGGAGAGATGGCTCAAGTTTGAAGATTTTAATGAGTGTTGGTATCAACGTTCTGATTGATTAAGCTATACTAGAGTGAATCATTATATAGGCGCCTGGTGCTGTACTAGAACGCACTAGGCGTTCTAGTAGGTTCGCGATGCCAGCTGAATCATCACGTGTTAGTCACGTGACTATCACGTGACCGGTAGGTGCATTATTTTCCCAACACTGGGGACTCTCTCTAAAATTGCTAGGGTGCCTGTGTAACTTGAAGACATAAATAGGGCTCGATTGATTGGATACCAAGCTACCTCAAGAACAGAAAAGGCTACCCCATAAAATATGCAACTGCTACGGTAGATTTAGAAGAGTGCCTAAGATCTCAGGCTACGCCTGAGATATTAGGCACCTCTCCTCGCTAGATCGTACAGCCGTACGGCTGTACTATCTACCTTACGCATATAAAGGGCTTCGCCCTTTATAGGTGTAAGGGCTCTTCAGCAATATACTATATTTCAACCTCGATGCTTTAGCATCGTGACAGCAACACACCATTTCTTGATATCGATTCATATAACACGAAGTAATGTAGGTTCCGTGTGGATAAACTTCGGTATAAAATTTTGTATAAGGAATCTTGCTTTTATTTCCTAATGTAAAAAATTTATTATTACAGAAAGCTAGACTAAAAATAAGAAACGTTTGTCATACGCGTCATATAGAATCATAAGAGTGAAATCGTAGATATGCAATCTGATAAAAGAACTATGCTGAAGAGGAAAGGATCCTCTTGGAAAGAACACTATCTAATATAGACGTAGATCATGTGACCATGGTGGTCACGTGATCGATCACGTGACTGTCATACTAGGCAGGGGCCTTGGCGTGACAACGTTATAATAATCTATAAACTATTATGATAGATTATTATAATTATAATAATTTATAGATTATTATATACTATAATATAGTAGATAGTAATAATATAGTAGCAATTAATTAAATATACTTTTCTATTGGTTTTTTAGCTCGAAATTCTTCAAATTTATAATATATATATATAAAGTAATAAATTTTGATCGGAAAATTGATAAGCCCAATTCGAAATAAGCAATTTTGAAAAAGTTGTTGAAATTTTTATAATTAAATAATTTAATTGGGTAACAAGAGTAACGATAGCAAGATCTATATATCTACCCCACTTACAAATCTACGAATCTATAACCTACAAACCTACAAACCTAAAACCTAAAACCTACGAATCTACAAACCTACCTCCTCTCTACGAATCTACAAACCTATGAACCTCCGAATCTACAAACCTACAAATCTACGAACCTATAAACCTATAAATCTAAAAACCTAAAAATCGTACGATTCCTTTCTCCGAATCTATCTCCTCTCTTTAAATCTATCTCCTCCCTACGAATCTACGAACCTACGAACCTCCGAATCTATAAATCTACGAATCTACAAATCTAAAAACCTAAAAATCATACAATTCCTTTCTCCAAACCTATCTCCTCCCTCTAAATCTACCTTCTTCTTTTAAATCTACCTCCTCCCTTCGATCCTACCTTTTTCCTCCCCCCTCCTCCCTCCTCCCTCCTTCCTACAAACCTACAAATCTACGAATCTATAAATCTACAAACCTATAAATCTAAAAACCTAAAAATCGTACGATTCCTTCCTCCGAATTTATTTTCTCCTTTCGATCCTATCTTCTCCCTCCAAACCTACCTCCTCCTTTTGATTCTACGAATCTACGAATTTATAAACCTATCTCCTTTCTCCGATCCTACCTTCTCTTTTTGATCCTACCTTCTTCCTCCGATCTTATCTCCTTTTTCCCCCCTCCTCCCTCCTCCCTCCTCCCTACGAACCTACAAATCTACAAATCTACAAATCTACAAATCTATGAACCTACGAATCTAAAAACTTAAAAATCGTACGATTCCTTTCTCCGAATCTATCTCCTTCCTTCGATCCTATTTTCTCCCTTCGAACCTACCTTTTCCCTCCGATCCTACAAACATACGAATCTACAAATCTATCTCCTTCCTCCGATTCTATCTCCTCCCTCCGATTCTACGAATCTACAAATCTACCTCCTCCCTCTGATTTTACGAATCTATGAATCTACGAATCTACGAACCTACGATTCTACAAATCTAAAAACCTAAAAATCGTACAATTCCTTTCTCCGAATTTATTTCCTCCCTTTAAATCTACCTCCTCCCTTTAATCCTATCTTCTCCCTCCGATTCTACGAATTTACGAATCTATAAATCTAAAAACCTAAAAATCGTATAATTTCTTTCTCCGAATCTACCTCCTCCCTCCGATCTTATCTCCTCCCTCCGAACCTATCTCCTCCCTTCGATCCTACGAACCTACAAATCTACGAATCTACGAATCTACAAACCTATCTTCTCCCTCCAAACCTACCTTCTCCCTCCAATCCTACGAACCTACGAACCTATAAACCTACGAACCTATGAACCTACGAACCTTAATTATAAATAGGTTTTTATGATACTATTAATAGCTTATTTATAACCTTTTTCGATACCCTCTCTTTTGCGGTAGGCTTGTTACTTGAGTTATTGTCAATTTGGCGAAAAGTGTTTTGGGCGGGAGGCTGCAGCTGGGGGCCTAAACCAGTGAGTATGGCGTACTCGGCCAACAGAAATGGGAATCTCGAGGTGAATCCCATTGAGAGCGACTCATATTCACCTTACTGCCTAAAGTCCTCCTTCATGAACTTTCAAAGAAGCCAAAAGATGAAACGGCGTCTGCGCAAGAAACTTTCTATGCATCACAGTATTCCAAGGGACAGGATTCCAACGACTTCGAGTGGAAGAATATCTGCGTTTTTGGGACTCCGTTGGTTGCCGTGTAGATCTCAATTTTTGAATCGAGGTTGAATACTTCGCTAAAAATAAATTTATTGCGGCCTGATTGCCTGATTGCCTGGTTGCTGTGTAAACAACAAACCCGACCCCATGGAGCTTTTTCAAGATGGAAATCATAACCAGCCTCCCGCTTTTTCCCAGCCTCGTACTTTCTTTCAAGGAACATGAGTGAGTTGTCACTTCATCACAACACATAAACCTTTTCGACTGAGTCTTCTTAGTTCATCCTTACTACCTTTATCAATCGAACTCAGATAGTGTATCAAATCCATTAATTTCAATTAACAAATACCTCAATTCACGATACCCTTTTACCATCTGCTGATGGTACGAGGCTGCACTTAGTTGGATGTTGAAGTAAATAAAACTTCATCATCTTCAAAAACCGACTTGACTTGGGACAATTCCCACGAAAAGAAATCAATCATGCCTGTTATCAGCTCTTACGTCTCCCCTCTTCTCAAACGTACCGCCATTGCGTCTCCATCTCCACCCCTCGACGACCCTTCTATACCAAATATCCTCACCAGAACTCTCACCGCACGCGATGTAGTCGGCACGATCGATCCTTCTAATGGCGTAACACCTTTCGATAGCGTTCCTAATAAATTCGTCTTCATAGTCATTGGACTGATCGGTGCTGGTTTTGTTCTAACCGGTATATGGTTCTTCTTCATTGCCAAGAATGGTGGATTCGTCTTTCATGAAAATGATTGGGATGATTATAAATCTACAGTCCTGAGACGAAAAGGTCCTAATGGTACGACGCTTTCTGGAGGTTCAGAATCCACGGATCTTGGAGGTGGCAGTGTAGTACACGGAGAGAAGAAGAGGAGTACATGGGGAAGGAAGAACAAGAAAAGTAAGAAGGATGGAAGTGGTATGGAGAGGTCGAGATATAAGGACTTTGATGAGGAAGAGAGTTCGGTCGGCACCCAGAGTGAAGTCACTTACAGCGAGATGAGCGAGGTCAATTTCCCCCCGAGAAAGGAAAAGAAGAACAAGAAAAGTAGACTACGTGGTGGTGACTTGGGTGATGTACCGGAATCCGAATACGGCGATGATGTTGCAGACCTTCGAGCATACCGACATGAGAAACCGGCACGAGTTGGAGGCATGAATAGGGAAAGCGACTCCAGTGTGTGGGAAGGATCTACCAACGCTGAAGGTTCTACTGTCTCCGATGGACTGATACACAATCGCGAACGAACACCCGAGGCTACCCCGGAGAAGCCAAAGAAGAGTAATAATAAAGATCACTACAAGATTCGAAAGGTCATTGGTACGGTTCAAGGCCCACGTTCTTCGACAAAGGATAATGGTGGAAGCTCGACTTTCTGGAATAAACAGGGCACCATCAAGAAGAGTTCAAGGCAGAGCGAGGCCGATTCGAGTGTAACGGATGATGAGAGAGTTAAAGCAGAAGCCAAGAAACTCCAAGATAAGGGACGAGCCGCTCAGCGTAGAGATTTCAGTTTCCGGGTTGGTGATGACAATAGTTCTGCAGCTGGATCCTCTCTTGTATCAGCTCGTGACGCAGCCGCGTCAAGAGAACAAGAGAGACAGGAACGAGAGGCAAGACGTGCCAGGCGTGAAGCGAGAAAACAAAGTAGAAATCAATCACATTTGGCCCCACCTGCTTATTCTGCCGCTGAATCTAGCGTTGGGGGAAGCGAGTTGAGTAGCGTGAGGGAGGATAGTGAGGTTAGTGGCGATACTGGGCATAAGAGTTATCCTTGTTTTATTCCGGGGTTGAGCAGTGAGAGGGGTGGAAATGAGACGGATTATACGGAGGATAGAAGGAAGAAGAGGAATGGTGGGTATAGAAGGGAGTGAATGCATTTGAGGAGTGACGGATGGGATGCGTGATGCTTGTATGAATGGGCCAGGAAAGGATGGATGGAAAATTCCGGGGAATTTTGGCCAGGCAAATATTGGGACGAAAAATACGACATGAGGTTATTTATGTTTGTGAGGTTTGGATGCACGGACGGGCGGACGGGCGGAAGGAGGGAGGGGTGGATGGGGTTTGTGGATATAATGATGATGGATGATTTTATAATGAGCCATGGTTTTTGCGTTTTGTTTTTCATAGGAGTTCATATGGCCACGGCCTTTTTCAGCAGAATTTGTATGTGTCAAATCACAATTCTACAGTCTATATCACTCAAACCCAACAAAAAAAATATACTTTTGATAATTTGAATTTTTAATATACCAAAATATACAGAATCCTTTGTTTATCTTAATGATATAAAAAAAAATAAAAAATTTCTTTGGAAAAAATTTCAAAAACCCAAAAAACAAAATCCCGAGATCTAAATTATTATTACATAATTATTTAATATCGCTTCAAATAATATATTTTCATTTATATAACAACAATAATATTTATATAAAATTTTATTATATTTATATAATTTTTTAAATTAATATTATTAATTAATATTATTTAAAATATAATATATTTATTAAAAAATATTTTAAATTTAATATAAAAAAATGAATTATAAAAATTATTTTTTTAAAAAAAATAATATTTTTATTTTTTTTATATTAACAAAAAATAAGTTTTTTTGATATACAATATTAAAATAAATAATATTAATATTTTTAAATAACCTTGTATATTTATAATTGCTCTAATTAATTTAGAATTTGATTTATTTTAATCCCTTTCCCTTGCAAAGTTTGTTAATATTGAATTAACCTATGGATTGCTTACTCAAAAAAAATAAAATTTAAAAAAAAAGAAGATTGATATAAATTATAAAGTTTTAATTAATATTAATTATATATTTTGATTTTAATAAATTATTTTTCAAATAAAAAAAAATCAAAATATAAAATTAAATATATTTAATAATAAATATAAATCCAATAAATCTTTTATTTTTTTTATTTTTTCAAACTTTTTTTAATTTTGAATCTATCTAAAATATATATTTTATATTTGTATATAATAAAAATATAAAATTAAAACAATTAAAACAAAACAAAAAAGATAAAAAATATTAAATAAATTAAAAAATAATAATTTATTATTTTTTTAAAAAAAGTAATTATTTATTTCTTTTTTTATTAAGTTTATAAATGTTAATATTAAAATATTATTAAAGTCTCTACCTTTTCAATCTATATTTTTTATTAAATATATAAAGGATAATAGCAATAATAATATAAATATTGAATTAAAAATAACAAAAAAAAATAAAATCATTTATATTATTTCATAAAAAGTATATATTAGCAATTTGGATGATAATTATACAGAATTGTTTTTCAACAAACTATTATTTAATATAATTACTGGTTATAAAAACATTATTATTAATATATTAATATATCGAAAAGTATATATTTTGATTAACAAAATATTTAAAAACTTATTTCTTAATATATTATTTCGAAATATTAATAATTATATAATACTTTAAGTTTATTTTATATATATATTAAAAAAAAATTATATCACCAAAATTATATCAATATCTTTTTATTAATTACCAAAACTAATTATCTAAAAAAGTTTATAATCTTTAAATATTTTATCAAAAAAATTTAAGTATTATTTAATTATTTTAAAATATATAAAATCTTATTAATCGAATTTTAAAATGAAAAATATATTAAAAAATTTTTTTTAAATAATAAAATGATTTTTGAAAAATATAAAATTTGATTTTTAATATAATTTTTTGTCACGGTGTGGATCCACTGGGTGGGTCCACAGGTCGGGATCTACGGTGTAGATCCCTGCATCGTGACAGGGTTCATATAGTAGAACAACTATTCCAGATACCCAATCTGGAATACTCCACGCTTTTATAACACAATGGTAAAGTTGTTCACCCCTGACACTGTATTCCAGATTAATTGGTTGGTATGTTCTGAGATCAGTTCTTGGCGAGGATATACCACTTCGAATCTTTTAGATTAATTTATTAATCTAATTAGTTCAGCTATAACTATTGCGCTCCCCACTCTTGTTGTGTGGGTTCATCCTTGCCTTAGAACCCGGGGGGGTTCAGGATAAGACGGGGGTGAGTGTCAGGGTGTGGATCCACTGGGTGAGTCCACAGGACGGGATCTACGGTGTAGATCCCTGCTCTGACAGGGTTTATATAGTAGAACAACTATTCCAGACCAATCTGGAATACTCCACGCTTTTGTGGCGCAGTGGTAAAGTTGTTCACCCCTGACATTTTTTATATTTATTACCCCTTTAATATTTCAAAAAATATTTAATTAAAATTTTTTTTTTTGTTTTATAATAACATTTATAAAACTTTTAATCAAAATAATTGTTTATCAATAGCTTTTAAAATATAAATTTACAAAATTTAAAAAAAAAAAAAATATTTATATAAATAAATATAAATATAAAGATATAATCAAATATTGATAAAAAGTTTTTATACCTTAAATAAAAGTTTTGAATAAAAAAACTATATAATATAATAAAGTTATACAAACAAATAAAAATAAAATATAAATTATAATATTTTTTATATTAAAATCTAATAAAAAACAATATATTTGAATATAATATAATAAAAATTGTTATTATATATATAATTATAAAAAATTATTTTAATTAAATAAAACAATTTAATAAAAAATATTATATAAAAACAAAAAAAAGTTTATTTATAAATTCGATTTTATTAATTTTAAAGAATATATATAAATCAAAAATGCTATTAATAATATTATCAAAAATACAGGAGTAATTATTTATCCTAAAGCAAATAAAAATCTTTAATAAAATACAAAATAATTATTAAAACAATTATATATTATTATTAATATATTTAAAAAACAATATTTCAATTATATTATTATTTTTATATTTAATTAATTATTTATATATTAATTTTTTAATAAAAAAGTTTTAAATATTTTTATTATAAATTTATTAAATAATAATAAATAATTAATACAAAAAGATATTATTTATTTGATAAAGATTGCACTTTATCTTTATATTAATCTACAATTTTTTTTTAAAAACTTTATATTTAAAATATTGAAATAAAGGTTTTTAAAAAAATAAAACAAATTTTTTAAAAAAAAAATTATTTATTGATTAAAAAACTATTAAAAACAAAATGTTTATTATGATACCCTAATTCTAATTTTTTTTTCCCAAAAGATTATAAATTATATTTGTCGAATCACCTCGGTGGTATCAAAATGTGTATAGTAAAAGTAGTATATTATAAAAGCATGCAGATCGATCGTAGATCGATCTGCGGGCTTATATGCCCGTGTAGCGGGCATACCGGCCGCACGCGGCCGCGCCCCGCGCCCGGTGAATCTGCCCTGCAGATTCACTGGTATCGCAACAATATTATATAATAAAAATATTATAGAATTATAACGATTTTAAAAAACAAAAATTTGCGATTAAAGAATTATTAATAAAAAAAAATTATAAATATATATTTCTCCCCAAATTTTATTGTAAACTTAATTTTATTAAAATATATTAGGATTACAATAAAATTTTATATTATTAAATTGAAAAAAAAAGTTTTACGTATACTAAAGAAAAGGTTATAAAGATATTAGATGTTTATATAATCAATACAATATATCAATTTTATAATCAAATATAATGTTTTATAAATATATATAAAAAAGATTTAAATATAAAACAAATAATATAAATAATAAAAAAATAAAAAAGATATAGAACATGTTGTATTTTAATTAAAAATATAATATCTATCTCTTAATTAATTATATAATTTATTTATTTAATTAAATATATTAATTAATTAATTAAATAATTAATAAATTATATATTTATTTAATTATACAGGGTATAATTAAATGTACGGTACGGTAGTACGAACTACGCGAACATATGCCTAGTACGATCATTCGAATCGTACAGGGTTCTTTCAGAATTCGAAACGCTGTATTAGGAAAGGTTAATTCTTTGTTCGAATTTTAGTTGGAAAAAGCAATATAGTAAGGCATTTTATTTTCAATACTATAATTTTTAATTAATATAATTAATAAAATCAAAAAATATTATTTTATTGTATATATATATAATATAATACATTTATCTTTTATTTAATTAATTAATCATAATCTAGAATTTAGCCTACATTCCTTACGCCATGTATATACCCCTGTATATACGTAACATACAATTTACAATTTGCAATAAATTATAAGCCTGATTCCTAGGTTATATAGACCTGGTTTTTTTGTA
>JANPYM010000002.1:2373072-2407163 GCA_025890175.1 Ciborinia camelliae
AAAAGCATGCAGATCGATCGTAGATCGATCTGCGGGCTTATATGCCCGTGTAGCGGGCATACCGGCCGCACGCGGCCGCGCCCCGCGCCCGGTGAATCTGCCCTGCAGATTCACTGGTATCGCAACAATATTATATAATAAAAATATTATAGAATTATAACGATTTTAAAAAACAAAAATTTGCGATTAAAGAATTATTAATAAAAAAAAATTATAAATATATATTTCTCCCCAAATTTTATTGTAAACTTAATTTTATTAAAATATATTAGGATTACAATAAAATTTTATATTATTAAATTGAAAAAAAAAGTTTTACGTATACTAAAGAAAAGGTTATAAAGATATTAGATGTTTATATAATCAATACAATATATCAATTTTATAATCAAATATAATGTTTTATAAATATATATAAAAAAGATTTAAATATAAAACAAATAATATAAATAATAAAAAAATAAAAAAGATATAGAACATGTTGTATTTTAATTAAAAATATAATATCTATCTCTTAATTAATTATATAATTTATTTATTTAATTAAATATATTAATTAATTAATTAAATAATTAATAAATTATATATTTATTTAATTATACAGGGTATAATTAAATGTACGGTACGGTAGTACGAACTACGCGAACATATGCCTAGTACGATCATTCGAATCGTACAGGGTTCTTTCAGAATTCGAAACGCTGTATTAGGAAAGGTTAATTCTTTGTTCGAATTTTAGTTGGAAAAAGCAATATAGTAAGGCATTTTATTTTCAATACTATAATTTTTAATTAATATAATTAATAAAATCAAAAAATATTATTTTATTGTATATATATATAATATAATACATTTATCTTTTATTTAATTAATTAATCATAATCTAGAATTTAGCCTACATTCCTTACGCCATGTATATACCCCTGTATATACGTAACATACAATTTACAATTTGCAATAAATTATAAGCCTGATTCCTAGGTTATATAGACCTGGTTTTTTTGTAAGTTAAAAAGATTCTGGTATATCGATTTAAAATCAATTTTAATAAATCGATTTTATTGAATTTTATTGAATTTTATAAAAAATATTTCGAAAAACGAATTATATATTAATTTGAATTGCAAAATCTAATTTGAATTTTAGTTCGAATTTTATAAATTTTAATTCGAATTTAATCAAACCCTAATTCGAAATCTAATTCGAATTCAATTATAATTTTAGTTTAAATTTATCTGCTAATGGAATTTAACCCGATTTTAAATCAAATTCAATCTTTAAATCTATAATTCCAATTCGTATTTTAGCTTTTAAATCTATTATTTCGATTTATATTTTGGTCTTTGAATTTATGATTCCGATTTGTATTTTGGCTTTTAAATCTACCATTCCGATTTGTATTTCGGCTTTTAAACTTACAATTTCGATTTGTATTTCGATATCGAACGAACCGAACCTACTTTTATATAAGGGTTGGAGGAATTGAAGGGATTAAGTGAAACAGCATTTTAAAGCCCGATCATTAGAATCTATTATACGATTAAATCGATTAGATCGATTAGATTGATTAGATCGATTAGATCGATTAGATCGATTATATAATTAGATCGATTCTATAATTAAATCGATTATATAAATTATATGATTCAATTGATTATATAACTAAATCGATTATATGAATTATATAATTAAATCGATTATATAAATTATATAATTAAATCGATTATATAAATTATATGATTTAATTAATTATATAACTAAATCGATTATATAAATTATATAATTAAATCGATTATATAAATTATATAATTCAATCGATTATATAACTAAATCGATTATATAAATTATATAATTAAATTGATTATATAAATTATATAATTCAATCAATTATATAACTTAATCGATTATATAAATTATATAATTAAATCGATTATATAATTAAATCGATTAAAAATTTAATCTTTATATATATATATATATATATTTATATAATATTAGTATATTTAGAATTTCGATTTATAATTAAATCGATTTTATTAATCTTGTTTTTAAATTTTTATTGATTTTATTTAAAAGTTTTAATTAAATTTTAATTAAAAATTTAATTTTAATTTAATTATAATATTATTTTATAGTATTAAATCCTAAGATCTGTATCTTTAAGATTAAATCTAATTAAGCATATAAAATTAGGTTTCTAGATGTTATATCTGTATGATTATGTTATTTATAGTGGATGGTATAGCAATATATCTTATATTAAGATGCCCTAACTTAATATTTATTTAAAAGATAGCTGATTTATATTGAAATAATATTATTATTTAATTTTAAATTTTTATTTATAAATTAATTAGTTTTAAAAATATTAATTAATTTTAAAGTATTAATTAATTAGTTTAAAAATATTAATTAATTTGAAAAATTGATTAATATAAAAATACTAATTAATATAAAAAATATTAATTAATATAAAAAAGCTAATTAATATAAGAATATTAATTAGTTTAAAAATATTAATTAATTTTAAAGCATTATTTAATTAATTTAAAAATATTAATTAATTTGAAAAATTGATTAATATAAAAATACTAATTAATAAAAATAATGCTAATTAATGATTTATATTAAAATCATAATCAAAATAATAATTCGAATCAAAATAATGATTTATATTAAAATCATGATTAATATAATAATTTAAATTAAAATAATAATTTGAATTAAAATAATAATCAAAATAATGATTTAAATCAAAATAATAATTAAAATAAATGATTTATATTAAAATCATAATCAAAATAATAATTCGAATCAAAATAATGATTTATATTAAAATCATGATTAATATAATAATTTAAATTAAAATAATAATTTGAATTAAAATAATAATCAAAATAATGATTTAAATCAAAATAATAATTAAAATAAATAATTTATATTAAAATCATAATCAAAATAATGATTTATATTAAAATCATAATTAATATAATAATTTAAATTAAAATAATAATTTAAATTAAAATAATAATCAAAATAATGATTTATATTATAATTATTATTAGAATAATGATTTAAATTAAAATTCGAATCAAAATAATGATTTATATTAAAATTTTAATCATAATGATTTAAATCAAAATAATAATCAAAATAATGATTTATATTATAATTATAATTAAAACAATGATTTAAATTAAAATAATAATTTAAATTAAAATAATAATTTAAATTAAAATAATAATTAAAATAATGATTTATATTATAATTATAATCAAAATAATGATTTAAATCAAAATAATAATTAAAATAAATAATTTATATTAAAATCATAATCATAATGATTTAAATCAAAATAATAATCAAAATAAAAAGATTTATATTAAAATTATAATCATAACGATTTAAATCAAAATAATTAATTAATTTTATATTAATTAATTATAATATTTAAAATAGATTTTTTTATGTATTTTAAATACATTATAACATTTAAAATACATTTTTTATAATATTTTAAATATATTGCAATTAATTAATTAATTTTATAATTTAAGATAAAGCTTTTATTTTATATTAAATGATCGCAATGAATTAATTATGATTTATATTATAATTATAATCAAAATGATTTAAATTAAAATAATGATTTAAATCAAAATAAAAAAATAATTAATTTTATATTAATTAATTATAATATTTAGAATAGATTTTTTTTATGTATTTTAAATATATTATAACATTTAAAATATATTTTTTATAATATTTTAAATTTAAATATATTGCAATTCATTATTTAATTTTATATTAAAGAATCGCAATAAATTAGTTAATTATAATATTGAAAATATATATTTTTATAATATTTTAAATATATTGTAATTGATTAATTAATTTATATTAATTAATTATATTTTATAATAAAAGTAAATATATATCTAAACGCTATTATTATATTAAAAATTTAATTAATAAAGGTCTAATTGATTTAAATTGGATTTCCTCTTCAAATCAATTAACAGATGATTTAATTAAACTATTGGATAAAATAAAATTATTTAAATTAATTGATTTAATTTAACAATTAATTATTAAATAATAATGAAAATAATAAATATATATATATATATATATATATATATATATATATATAAATAAATATATATTAATAAAATTAATTGAATTAATTTTATTAATTTAATTATTAAAAAATTAGTATTAAAAAAAATAAAATCAAAAGATTTTTATTCTAAAAAATATTAATTTTAAAAAAAAATAAAATCGATATCTATATATGCTATATATACGTATTCATATTTTATTTTATTTTATTTTTATAAATTTATTTAAAATATATATATATATATATAAATGAATATATATATTAATAAAATTAATTGAATTAATCTTATTAATTCAATTATTAAATTAGTATTAAAAAGAATAAAATCAAAAGATTTTTATTCTAAAAAATATTAATTTTAAAAAATAAAATCGATATCTATATATGTTATATATATGTATTCGTATTTTATTTTATTTTATTTTTATAAATTTATTTAAAATATTTATTTAATTTCATTTTATTTTATTTTATCTTATTTTTTAAGAGAAAGTTATTAAGGGGGCGTGTTGTATTTTAATTAAAAATATAATATCTATTTCTTAATTAATTATATAATTTATTTATTTAATTAAATATATTAATTAATTAATTAAATAATTAATAAATTATATATTTATTTAATTATACAGGGTATAATTAAATGTACGGTACGGTAGTACGAATTACGCGAACATGTGTCTAGTACGATCATTCGAATCGTACAGGGTTCTTTCAGAATTCGAAATGTTGTATTAGGAAAGGTCGATTCTTTGTTCGAATTTCAGTTGGAAAAAGCAATATAGTGGGGCATTTCATTTTCGATACTATAATTTTCAATCAATATAATCAATAGAATCAAAAAATACTATTCTACTGTATATATATATAATATAATACGCTTATCTCTTATTTAATTAATTAATCGTGATCTAGAACCTAGCCTACGTTCCCTGCGCCACGCATATACCCCTGCATATGCGTAGCATGCGACTTGCAACTTGCAACAGAACAATTAATTTGAAATTAATAAAAAGCTTTGATAATATATAAATTATAAATTAAATATTTAATCAAATTTTTTAGAATTAGATATTTCTATTATTCTTTATAATACTATACTATTTTATAGATTCCCTTAGAAATTAAAATTATGGTTAAATTGATTGCACAATTTCTTTAAAAATATTATAATCTTTTTGCTATTATATATATATATCATAATTATATTATAATTTCTTTTTATTTTTAATTAATTTCAAAATATAAAATCATTTTTTTTTTAATATAAATTATAATCTTATTATTAAACCTTTATATACCGATATTAATAAATTTGATAAAATATTTTGTATTGCAAATAAAAAATTATTAAATACAAATGTTAATATAAATATTATTAATTTTATTTAAAAAGTATATATATTAATATATTAATTTTATAATATCTATATATTTATATTTATAAATAATCTTAATAATTTTAGAATATATTATTATATTTTTAAACTTAATAATCGAAAGTTTATATATATATATAAAATTTGAAATAAACATTAAAATCAACTTTTATTATGTTTATTTATTAAATTTGAAATAATAGAAAAAATTTGATTTTTAATATAAATTATTATATTAAATAATATTTTATTAATATTAAATAATAATATTTTTTAGATTAAATAATAATATTTAATTATATAAAAGATAAAACAATATAAAATAACTTTAAACAAGATTATTAAATTTTAATTATTGTTATATAATGCCCTTCGAATTTTTTGTATATTAGATATTAAATTAATTATAAATTGAATCCCAATTATTTTTACATTATTAAGATAAACAAAGGATTCTATATATTTTGATATATTAAAAATTCAAATTATCAAAAGTATATTTTTTTTGTTGAGTTTAAATGATATGGACTGTAGATAACAAGCAATAGGGTACAGCGAATGAATATATATACTATACAACCTTCCCTTCAAAGCCAGTTCAATTCCATACAATTATACGTGCAGTCCCATCCCATCCCACTTTACAAATTCTCGCCTTCACAATGTAATCTTACCTACTCGGAATATTAAACCAACCAACAAACAAAAGACCAACAATAACACCAACACCAAGGGAAAAAAACAGAGAAACCCACTCTTCCCTCCTACCCTCGCTCTCTCAAACAAAACAAAACAAACCAAAACAAACCAAAACACCCGTCAGTGCTCTCTTTAATCAGCATGTTTTCCCCTTTTTTACTTTGGCAACCCTAAAAACCTAAAACCTAAATCCAAAATCCTAAAACCGTAAACCTTAAAAATCTTAAAATCTAAGACTCAAGATTTAAGAATTCAAGATATAAGATTTAAGATATAAGAATCAAGATGCGAAAAGTAAAAAAGGGATGTATATCTCAGCTTCTCCTTGTAGAGTACTCGTATAGAACGAAGAGGTTATGTTTTGATAAGGCAGGGCTAAAGCAGAGCTAAAGCAGAGCTAAAGCAGAGCTAAAGCAAAAGCAAAACACTACTCCGATGTATTGAGTGAGGGGAGAAGTGATTTTTGTTTCTTCATCCGGGTGTTTGAGGTTTGAGGTTTGAGGGTTGGAGATGAGGAGGGGAGAGGGGAGGAGAAGAGAGAAGAGGGAGGGGGTTATTTGAACTTTCTATCTAGGAAGTAAGGAAGGGGTAAGGTGAGGCAGGCATGAAAAAAGTTTGATGATTACTTAACTTGCCAGTACCTAGGTACTTTTGTATTATGAATGTCACAGGGATTGTTGAGTTGTTGTTGATGTTGAAGAATTTCTTTGCTTTGATTTTTTTTTTCGAACTATGGAACTAGTGCTTATGTTTTGCCGTTGAACTTACGAGTTTCTTCTTGAGATGTTTGGGGATCTTGTCCTTTCTCTTTTCGCGTTTTTCTTCTTTGACTGCTTTCTTGTGCTCCTAGGGTGGGGGAGATGGTGTTAGTAATTTGATGATTATGGGATCATATGTGAAAAGTAATGATTGTTTTGAGTGATGGTCAGACAAAAAGTTCTCGTAATTTATAATCTGGTCCCAGAAGGGACATCATGTTTTGTGGATGGAAATTGGGTCATCATTCCGTGAGGAAGGGGATGTAAGAGTAAAGTAAAGTGAAGATAAACGAAATGAATACATACCTTTTTAGCATCTTTGTCCTCGAATCTCTTGCCTCTCGGCGTACCCTTCTCGAATCTCTTCTCGTCATCGTCATCGTCTCCATCTTCTCCTTCCTCGTCACCCTCTTGGTCGTCATCATCACTAGCTTGGCTAGTACCATCACCCACTGTATCCTCTGCATCTGCCTCGTTACCCGAAGACATGGGCATTTTGTCAGCAGCCAGCAAATTGCGATACACAAGATCACCCCTTTCGCCTTTTCCTACTTTCTCAGCATCGCGCTCGAAATCGTAGACTTGTTCTAGAGTTTGTGGGATGTATTGTTGACGGAAAACTTCGTTTTCGACTTGTTGCTTGGCGACAGCCTCTTCGGTTTCATCTTCCTCTGGTCTTTCAAGCAGGAGTTTCTCGAGAGCTTCGCTAAGTCCTGGCTCCAGGGTTGGTCCATCGTGGAAAGTTATAAATTGGTAAATAGTTTGTTCGGAAAGAACCTCAACATTCTTGCGCTTGAAGAAATCCGAGACGTTTTTAATATCCATTCGAAGGAACTCTAACGAGCGAGGATGGTCATGCTCAACACTTTGAGAGACATCGATTATGAAAAGCCTCTTCTGGTGGTATAAAACGTTATACTCACTCAAATCGGCGTGAACAAGTTTACATGATTGGTACATTCTTCGCATGAGTCCAATGAGTTGTAGGTAGAGTAATCGCCACTGTTCATCGACATCTTCACCAGAGAGCTCCACGTCTCGAAGTCTTGGTGCTGCCCATCCCTTTTTGTCACCTAGGAATCCCATTACAAGGACATGTAATCGAAGATGGACTGGCTCTGGGCAAGGAATTCCAGCCAAATGTAGACGTTTCAAATTTCGGAACTCTTTCTCGGCCCAGACTTTGACCATAGCTCTGTTGTTTCCTTTATTGTATCCAGATCTGAATCTGTGTTCACCAGTAACATAGCGATCACGATCCTTGAAGACCAGAATACTAGTCTTGTAGACTTTTATCGCCCGGTGAATTGGTTGTGAATCTGCATCCGTCGAAGGAATTGACAAAGCCCCATATACGTTGGCTTCCTTACCCGTACTCAGACATCCATTAACTTCCGAAACAATACCTCTATTGATCATCTGAAGTAAAATCATACGTGTACGAGGATCCAAAACTTGTTCACTCGTCGCACGATCTGATTTGTCCTTTCCATGTGTTTTGTGACCTCCATCGAATCCGCCATCCAATCTGATCTTGGCAGCATGTTTTGACAAACTGCTGATCTGATCATCGACACTTGCCTTGGTATTCGCAGCCGGCCTTTGGGGATTTATTCGAGGAGCGCCAGCGGCGTTGGAGTCATTGAGCTTGCGTTGACGGTTATATGATTTGGTGAGATCCCCAGAAGATGGGTCATAATCCACATCGTCAACGTATCCATCATCTTCCTCGTCGAACAAATCATCGTATGCATCGTCTTCGTTATCTGCGGCATATTCTGTATTTTCACCAGAAGTTGGCGTCATAGGCTGAGGGGCATCGGATGATGTGGCGGGATGGGCATATCCTTGATTCGGAATATATGTGTGAGTTGGGGTTTGTCCTGCTGCAACAGCAGATACAGGTGTAGATGTCTCGGTACTATCTGCCATGTTTTAAATGCGCAGAATATATTTGCCTTGCGTATCAACTTTGGAAGTGGTGGGTCAAGAATGACTGATTGAAATTATCATGGAGAATTTCTGCCGAGCGGTGAGACCTTACTTTTCTACGCTAAGAATCGCGAACTCGATCGCGTTTGCTAAACTTCAGCTTGTTGACGTGACAAGCCCATTAAAAACCCGATTGAATACTTCTTGTACAGTTACATGTGGTGGAATTCTGCTACATCGTCTAAATTAAGTAGAGATCACTTTTTATCTCTTGACGCGCTCTTCATAATCCCAGCAGGAATCGCCATTGCCCCGCTGGCGAGAAGTGGTCGCGATGGTTTACATTAAGCAAATAAATATCCAGGGCTTCAAAAGGTTTGTATAAAGTTCTACCGGAGGACGAAGCATTCTAACAACTTTGTAGCTACAAAGATCAAACACTCATCGATGAATTCTCCCCAGCAACAAATGTAATCGTTGGTAGGAATGGTTCTGGAAAGAGTAACTTTTTCGCTGCCATTCGATTCGTACTCAGCGATGCATACACTCAAATGGGTAGGGAAGAACGGCAGGCTTTACTTCATGAAGGTTCAGGATCTGCTGTTATGTCTGCATATGTTGAGATTATCTTCGACAATTCCGATGGACGATTTCCTACTGGCAAGAACGAGCTCTACCTTCGCCGAACGATTGGATTGAAGAAGGATGAATACTCTTTGGACAAGAAAAGTGCTACGAAAACCGATGTTCTCAATCTTTTAGAAACCGCAGGATTTTCTCGGTCGAATCCATATTATATTGTGCCCCAAGGACGTGTGACAGCTCTTACAAACATGAAAGATGGCGAGAGATTAAACTTATTGAAAGAAGTAGCCGGAACGCAAGTCTACGAGCAGCGTCGCACTGAGTCCTTGAAGATAATGACAGATACCAACAACAAACGAGCCAAGATTGACGAGTTGCTGGACTACATTAAGGAACGTCTGGCAGAACTAGAAGAGGAGAAGGAAGAATTGAGAGGTTACCAAGAGAAAGACAAAGATCGCCGATGTCTACAATATGCCTTCTTCCACCAGGAGCAGGTCGCAATTGCTGAAAAGTTGGAGGAAATTGATGAGTTCAGACAAGGTGGTGGCGATGGTGACGAGAATCGGGACGCTTTCTTGGAAGGAGAAAAGGCTATCGCCCAACTCGACGCCGAGATAAAACAATTGACTCGACAAATGGAGCTTCTCAGGGTAGACAAACGACAGTTGGAGGAGGATAGACGAGATACCGCAAAAGCCCGAGCTAAAATCGAATTAAACGTAAAAACTTTGACGGCCAACCAATCGTCCACGGAACAAGCACGTGTGAGGCATCAGCAGGAATTAAGTTCTGTTAAGAAGGAGATAGCTTCAAAGGAGGCCGAACTCGCACAATTACTTCCAGATTTCACGAGCCGGAAAGCTAGCGAAGCTGAAGTTAAGCGAAGTCTCGACGAAGCAGAAGCTGGCAGAAACAGGCTCTACGCCAAACAAGCTCGCAGCAACCAATTTAAGACCAAGGCTGAACGTGACCAATTTTTGAAGAAGGAAATCGACGAGCTTAACTCCACCATCGGATCTCAGAAGGCCAATCGTATTGACGGCGATGAAGAGGTCAAGAATGTTCAATCCGAACTCCGAAATTTGGAAACAGAAATATCTGGCCTTCAAGAGCGATTAGATGGATGGAGTGGCAGTAGAATAGCCTTGGCTGAAGAGGTCTCCACCGCAAAAGATGCCTTAGAAAAGTTGCAGGATGAGAGAAAATTGCTACGGAGGGAGGATGAAAAGCTTCATTCGGTCATAGAAGATGCTCGCAAAGAGGTTGTTACAGCCGAGTCGGAATTATCCAGGACTATGGATAGCGCCACGTCTCGCGGTTTAGCCACTGTCAGACGTCTCAAGCAGCAGCATAACATTCAAGGAGCATATGGCACCCTGGCAGAACTTCTCGAAGTGGAAGAAGTGTATCGAGTAGCAGTGGAACAGACGGCGGGCAGTAGTCTTTTCAACTACGTCGTCGATAACGAAGAAACCGCAACCCAGCTTATTGATGCCTTAAATGCGAACAAGGGCGGAAGAATCACATTTGTTCCTCTGAGCCAACTTAGATCTAAGCCAGCAAACTTGCCAAATGCATCCGATGCCATACCGATGTTAAGCAAGATCCGGTACGACAAAAAGTACCAGCCGGCCTTCGAGCAAGTCTTTGGTAAAACCATCGTTTGCCCTAATCTCACGATCGCTGCTCAGTATGCAAGAAGTCACGGATGTAATGCCATTACACCAGATGGTGATACAACAAATAAGAAGGGGGCTTTAACTGGTGGTTATCTTAATCCAAAGGAATCACGCCTTCAAGCTGTCCGTGCGTTGAACAAGTGGCGGGATGAGTACGAAACTCTGAAGGTGCGCCGGGACGAGATCAGAAAGGAATTGGAGGAAAAAGATCAAGAAATCACAGCCGCTTGTACCGAGGTACAAAAGGTTAACCAGAAGATGCATCAACATGACGACGGTCTGGATCCTCTCAAGTCAGGGTTGAGGTCAAAACAGTCTCACCTTGAAAGACAAAAAACACAACTTGAAAAGCTTCTTCAAAATCAGGCAGCAGTCGTCCAGTTATTACAGGACCATAGTAACAAAATTACCGATTATGAGACAGAAATCGCGTCCGAGTTCAAGAAGGCATTGACGGCTAATGAGGAACGACAACTAGAGCAGCTCAATGTTTCTGTCCAGGATTTACAAAAGCAATGGAATGAACACAGCAGGAATAGAAGAGAACTCGAGAGTCGTAAACAGTTAATTGAGGTTGATCTCCGGGAGAACCTTAGACTTAAGCTCGACCAATTGAATGGCCAAGAAATCGATCTTACTACTGGTAGTGGTTCGGGTAATCTGAAGGAATCTCAACGAGAATTGAAACGTATCACCAAGGCATCCAATGTTGTGGAGACAAAGCTCCAGGAAAATGAACAGCAACTAGAAGAAGCCGAATCAAACATCATCAATCTGGAACAGGAGAAGAGTAAGAGAGAGGATGAACAACAGAGGATTGCTGTATTGATTGAGAAGCATCAGAAGAGGATGGAGAAAAGTATTGCTAGAAAGGCCATCCTTACTACCAGTGCTGCAGATTGCGCCAAGAATATTCGTGATTTAGGTGTCTTGCCTGATGAAGCGTTTGAAAAGTACAAGGATTATGACCCAAAATCTGTAAGCAAATCACCCCGCCCATCTACTTGTACTGTATATACTAACATATTTAGATTCAATCTCGCCTCAAGAAGGTTCAGGAAGCTCTCAAGAAATATAAACACGTGAACAAGAAAGCTTTTGAGCAATACAATCAATTCACAACTCAACGAGATAGCTTGACCAAGCGTAGGAAGGAACTCGATGATTCTCAGTCATCAATTCAAGAACTCGTCGAAGTCCTTGATCAACGTAAAGATGAAGCCATTGAGCGAACATTCAAGCAAGTCTCTAAGGAATTTGCTCAAATCTTTGAACGTCTTGTCCCTGCCGGCCGTGGCCGCCTCGTGATTCAACGTAAAACAGATCGACGTGCCAGAGCGGAAGACGACTCGGATGAGGAAGCACGGGATAGTGTTGAGAATTATGTCGGTGTTGGAATCAGTGTCAGCTTCAATAGCAAACATGACGATCAACAACGTATTCAACAATTATCTGGTGGTCAAAAGAGTAAGTCATTCACATCTCCACGGGCTCTTTATCCAATATGCTAATGTACTTTCTCTTCAGGTCTGTGCGCTCTTGCCCTCGTCTTCGCCATTCAACAATGTGACCCAGCTCCCTTCTACCTCTTCGACGAAATCGACGCCAACCTTGACGCCCAATACCGTACTGCCGTGGCGCAAATGCTCAAAGAAATCTCAGCCAAACAATCGCAAGCCTCTCAGTCGCAGGATGGTTCAGACGAAGAGTCCGATAACGACGAAGATGGCGAAAGTGGTTCTAAAAAACAAAAGGTTATGGGCGGACAATTTATTTGCACAACCTTCAGACCGGAGATGGTTTTGGTGGCTAATAAGTGTTATGGTGTTACTTTCCACAACAAGACGAGTGGCATTGGTGTTGTGGGAAAGGAGGATGCGTTGAGCTTTGTTGACGGAGAGGCTCCAAAATAGGTCTATTTGGGGTGCTGTGAGTTCTGATACCTATAGTGGGAAATTGTGGATAGGCGTCGCTTTAGGTGTGCTATTTTCTTCGAGTCATGAATCAGGTGTTTAATTTACTGTATTTAGCTCTTGCCTGTGGTGCTTTATTGAGAAGAGAGGATGTATACCCTATTCTATGGCGAGGGAGAGTGATCCGTGTTAAGAATAATTAACTGTCTGGCTAGGAAGTTTTGCATATCCATATCAAACCGAAGGAAATTCATATCTTTGCCTGTTATATTGTAATGCTCAATCAGGAGTGAATCTTTATACTTCTACATCTTCTGCCAGAAATGCCAAGAGTAGTCCCTCCGTTCTCATGTTGGCTGGTACGTAAGCCAAATTGAAGAGGAGATGAGGATGTGTACATAGGTATATATATAGAGGATAAGTTCCGGGATACACATCATATATCTCCCAGAGTATTTCAAACCCCGACCGGTTCATAGGGACTCCTTTCTTTCGTTGTGTCATATTGTACTCTCCATCTACCTTGTGCTCATGCGATCATCTTAGCTGTTCTCCCTCCCTAGATCTAAACAAATTTTATTTCTTTATGTGGATCAACCTGGCATTATAAGTATCTGTATACCGCATTAATTGGTTAATAAGATAATATTTCTAAATCGCACAACTTGTTTAATAAGAAAAAGTTCTATACTACAAAAAGATTTTTTAGTTTTGTATAAGCAAATATAATATAAGTAATAGGAAAATGAAATATTAATATTAAAAAGAAATAAAGCAACCTAGATTATAAAATATTAAACTATATAACAAATACATATTCTATACTAAGTGAACCCAGATTTTTTGTTTATAAGATATTATCTTATTAACTAATTAATGCGGTATATAGAGTTTATTATTGTTGAATATAATAGTTGTTGTTATGCTTCAACCAATCAACGCATTTTGCAATTCTCGTGCGGTGATATTGTATCCGCTTAACTATTTCCGTCAGGAGAGGAAATCGAGAAGAGAGAAGCCCTGATCAATTTAATGGCCTCAAATCTCAAGAGTCACAAGCGTTCTACAATCAATTCTATTCTGCCTTGTGCTGCTACTATTGATTTTCCAGGAAGTTTTATGTATTTTCAGAAGATGGATGGGGATTACGAACACTATCGCGCACCTTGTATACAATCTAACTGTAAGACAACAAGAAGGGATTGTCACGTTTTGCTAATTCCTTTTAAAACAATTTCTCCAGGTTAGTCACTGGCATGCACGATTCACTTATCATATCTGAGCGGAGAGGGGTTGAGTTGGGTTAAGCAAACTTGTCACCCGTCTCTCTTTCAGCCAACTAGCTATAAAGGAGATCAATACTCTGCCTGAATTAAATTTCAGAGCTTTCTCATGTCATGCAATCTAACTTTCGTATTCACCCAATTTGAGGGTTTGAACGGGGAGGCAATCGTCGGTTTGGATCTTGCGAGTTTGGACTTCTATTAGGATTCTAGATTAGAGGAAGTCGTATATCTCCGAGGGGCTTTGGAAGATTAATTCAATTCGAGGGTATTTCTAGTTATGTTGTGGTTGAGATGCCTGTTTACTATCGTTATAGAATGGGATTGTTGCTGCCATACAAAGCTATTATTATAGACAGACAGTACGGAAGAGATTGACTTGATTAGACTAAGAGAGTTGAGATTGAAAGGAAGCTATCCTTTAAGCTATTCTCTTCCTATCTTTCAACTGTCTCCACCTGGAATGGCGCACTCTGCGTGGTCTATTGACATCTTTACCTGGGCATACAAGAAACCCCCCCTTTCCCCCTCTTCTTCCACTATCTCTACTTCTCATATTCAATCTATATAAATCTCCAACTGAGCTGCTGTCTTTCTTCTGTATCCCATTCTTAATACAGAAAAACATAAACAGCCCCAATGCTTGTATACACCTACATTTCACCACCCTTCTACAACCTTGAAGCTACTATCCATTCCTTCTGCAATCTCTTGTACTAAAGATCACTACAAAGGAGTCTTGTCATTCTTTCTAATTTTTTATTACTTACCATCACTGTCTGCCTGTATATCATTTCACATCTGAACCGCGCTATATTGGGTTTCCATGGTATAAGTGAGATTATCTGGAAGGTATATTCTATCAAGAGAGTGATTGATGTGATCAAATTTCACTATATAGATAGAAGATGAATATCTTGAATATGAATCTCTAGGCTTTCAATCTGAATGATATTCAATAGAAAAATAGTCAAAATACAAAGTTGGGACCATTCATCTAATACCTTCCACTACCTCAAACAATTAAGCAAGTGATTATTTTTACCTGTTATTACATACTCAATCATTGTCACATCTCAACCAAAGTGCTTCTTATCCCTTACCATCTAGATTATGATCAAAATAACAAAAATTCAAAAGTCGACAATGCTAGAGCAGTGAAAAAACAGGCAATGTTAATCATATTTCATTAAAAACAGCGATGAAAAAGGAATGTTTAGATGAAAGAAAAAGAAGTTATAACTTCTTTTATTCCCCACCCTCTCTCTCTCTCTCTGATGGATATCATCTCCCTCCCTCTCTAGATACACACAGCTGAGATTTTCCCCAAACGCATTGTATGCGCCCTGATCTCATCTCTCCTCACCCTCCTTCCTTCCCCCCTCCCACTCCACCCTCCATACTCCACGCCCATTATCTCCCCGTGTCTCCCCCATCCCTTCCTAAAAAAAGACATCCGAAATTTTCACCATCTGATATGATGTGTCGATAAAAAGAAAGTAAAATACCAAAATCCCACCCCCTTCCCTATTCATAAACAGCAAGAAACAACCCAATTGTTGAAAACCCCCCAATAGTCGTTCGTGTCATTACTACTCTTGAACGTCTATCGATTGGATTAACAGAATATGAAATGTATTATCCGACTGTAAATCTTTTTGCATTGGCGAAATATGAGATGATTGAAGAAAGAAAATTTTCCGAATGAAGATCACGCTATTGAGATTGCAAATGTGACTGTGTATTTGGCGGCGTATTTGGTATTGAGTAATGAATGTTAGAAAAGATTTTGATGCGTTGAGTAGAGTTTGATATTTTTGTCTCGAAATTCTGAGATGTTGAATGGTTGCTTTTGTGCGTTGTAAACGGAAGATTTGTTGAAATGGAGACGCCTTATTTGAAGATGTGTGTAATTTCGGTGATAAAATGTGGCGTGGTGGTGATGAATCGGACGATGAAGATCCTCTCGATAAGTAATGTACTATTAATGGCAAGTTATATTGACCATAAAGCACCTAGATCTTGCTTCCGTTTTTAGTTGATAGGACCTTCAGTTATGGACATTTCAACTGAAACATCCAAACTTTTGAAGTCTGCCCAAGTGCAACTATCGCCCTCCACCTCACAGCCAAACATTTCATCTGATTTGATGCAAGTATCTCTCAATGTCCTCACGGGCGGGAGGAGTTGTTCTTCGTACAAAGTACGATACTCCTCAACTTCCTGTTTGGGTTTGATTTCATTGAGGAGGTACTCGGCGGCAGCGTGGTTAGCCATCTCCAATACCGTATAAAGTTTGCTAGCATCTGCAAATCCGACAGTGCGGGTGGTCATACGGACTTCCTGGGTTTCCGGATCAAGTTGCTCAACAATCTTCTCAAATCTAACCGTATAGTATTTATTGGCAAATCTGGGACGCACGTCTCGAGGATCGTACTTGTCGATTTCTTTCGGGTCCATGGGTACGGCTTTGACGAAAACCTTGGTCTTTTTGTCTTTATCGTGCGTGATTTGGCAAGAATATTTGTAATCCTTATCCCACTTCTCCACAATCTCTTGCTGCATGAACTTCTTGGCCCTGTGTTCGTTGACGAGAGTCTGGGCATACTTGTTCGCCTTGTCGAGGTCACAGAACTTCTTTTTGAGAGCTTCCTCGTCTTCATGGCCGTGGAAAGTCAACTGTGTCATTACCATATAAACGTTGACCATTGCATATGACGCCGGGCTCTGAGGTTTCGCAGGCGCTGGTTGGTTTCTTTCACTTGGTTTCGTCAACTGTGTCGATAGATTTCCCACAGTATTAGACTGCTCTTGAGTTGATGAACCTTGAAAGGACGAAGTCATATCAGGCATCGGCTCGACAATTTGAGCGTCATAGTCATCTGGGTTAAGTGGTGCAGGTTCACTCTCCGGTTCTCCTTCAATGGTTAGCTCTCCCTCCAAAGCTGCCTCGAGATCTCTCTCAAGAGCAAGCTCTTCCTCAGTCTGAGCTTCTGGTTGTACCTCATTAACCTTTTCGGCAGCCTTTGCGGCATTATTCTTTCGGGCATGTGCCATCATGGCTTCCATCGTTTCATCATCATCTGGATCTTCCTCAGACTCCTCGGAGTCATCGCTGAAAAGTGGTCCCATCTTCTCCACTGGTGATACCTGGCCACGCTGAGAAGCGCGAGATTGCGCCAGTTCTTTCAAACTTACCGCCGTTTTAGCTTCATGTTCTTTCCGAGCCCGAGTCTCAGGATCGTCGTCTTCGTCCATGTGATTGGAATCACTGGCGGTATCGGAGGATGAAACTTGTGCGCTGGTCATGCTGAAATCATTGGGTAGACTGGGGTTAGGAATAGGTTGCTGTTGCCCACCTTCACTCGATGGAGCCTTTTCCTCTGTACGACGTTGATTTCTTCGTTTTTTAACCCCCTGGTATACTGATTAGCATAAAAGTATTAAAGAGGGTCAGTAGGGAGTCATACTTCTCGCTTCTCCATCAGTTTCTTAAGAGTTGTTTCCAGCTCAAGATCACTTAGCTCTTTCCCATTTCTACAAGCCTCTTCCCTCAATTGCTTCTCTTTCTTCTTACGATATTCAACTGTCCTCTTCTGTTCAAGTTCTTCTTTCTTTGCATCTGCTCGTTGCTTGTTCAGAACATCTTTGCGAGCTTTTGCCTCGGCCTGGATTCTTTCTCGGTTAGATTCGATTTCATCGCGCTCTGCTTGTGAAATGAGTCGAGTCTCAGGCTTTTTTGAAGTTGTAGTGGCACTGGTAGGAGGAGGCGGCGGAAGAGGAGGGAGAGGAAGTGGGGGCGGACGTGGTTGCAAGGCTGGGGGTTTTGCATGAGGTTCCTCGGCGATGGTCTTGGACTTTTCCATCTGCTGTTGCACAGAATAATCTGGTCCATGTAGAGGCTTCAGTTTGGTACCAAAGACAGAGTTCCCGGGGGACTTCGTTGTAGAATGGGCAGCATTTTTCTTCGGGGGAGCTTTTGATGGTGCCTTTGAGGTCGCCCTTGTGCGGGAGGGGGGTTTGGGACTCGGTTCCACGGGTACAGATGTTGCGCGTTTTCTTTGTGCCGCTGCACGCTCGTCTGCTCTCTTTTTGCGGATAGCTTCACGCTCTGCCTCTCTATCTTCTGGAACTTTCTCTCCACCGTGGTTGGGAATCGTATTTGCAAAGATCTCAGCTGCACTGGCAGGAGCTCGACATTGTACTACAACCTGGGCTGTATTCAAACTGTTATCCGAGCTGTTCTTTTTGCATTGAGTTTCTTTTGAGATTTGTTGGTCTGTGGAGTTTGTAGCAGTTACATTTTCAGTCTCTGGGAGGAACAATGAATCTTCGTCATCAATTTCCATATTAGTTGGGAGTGTGCTCGGAGGAGCAGGGGCCTCTGCTGTCTTTGTCGTACCACTGTCAGCCGTGGATTTTCTCGCAGGTTTTAAGCCCGCAATGGTCTGTGCTTTGATCTGAGCAGTAAGCTGTTGCACAGAGCGAGACATTTGGTCAATTTTCGCTGCTTGCTCCTTCCTCTCTTTTTCCGCAATTTGCTTTTGTTCATCGATAGCTTTGAGGAGAGCCGTCTCTCTCTCTTTTTTCTGCTGCAGCAGATCATTTGCAGCTTTGCGTCTCTCAGCAGCGGCTTGTTCTTCTCTTAAAGACTGATGATGACGTTCGGCATCGCGTTTGGCTTTTCTCGCGGCCGCTTCCTTTTCCTTCTCAAGTTGCTCAGCAGCTTTCTTCTCGCGCTCCTTCTGGGCCTTCACTTCAGCTTTTCTTCGCTTGGCTTCAGCTTCAATGGCAAGTTGCTTGTCCTTTTCTTCTCGCACCCTCTGAGCCTCCAGACGTTTGGCCTCCTCGCGCTCTCGCTTTTCTTCCTCGGTCTCGCTAACAACTTCCCCGAATAGATCTTTTTGCAGAGCCTCACGCTCAGCGTTTAGCTCTTGTCGGACAATCTTCTCAGCTGCTTGTCTCTGTCGGATATCCTCTACAGGTTGTTGAACGCCATTGGCACTGGGTATATCCTGCATAGAGTGTTTCAGAGGGGTCGATACTTTGATGCGGCCTGTCGTGGTGGGAGGTCTAGTTCTGGGGGTCCAGTTCGGAGGCACGTACGGCATCGAGGCTCGAGCACTGGCACCGCTTTCTGGCGTCACAAGATCGATAACTCCTGAAGTTGTGGACCTGTTTGAGTTTATTGGTGGAGTTTGATAGCTCTGGTTCGTGGTCTGGGAGTTTCTGCTCTGGAATGCACTGTGCCTTGGTAGAGCATTGATAAAATCCATGGGTCTGTTATCCAATTGCACCTGGGAGTTTGATCTGCGCTGCAGTTCATATTCTAATGGTGTATCATTGACATCATTGTCATCAATAGAGCCATAATCGTACGTTTTGGACTGACTTGCAAGAAGCTGTGTTCCATTAGGTCCAACTGACCTTCTCGCGGACTGATTTCTTGGCGTGTGCGAGGCTGAATTTCTGGGGCTAGGCTTTTCAACGTCCCCTTGCAGTCTGCGAATAGTTGGAGGCTTTTGGATAGCAGAATCATGATTAGGCCACAGTGGCGGGCCAAGTTGGAGATTCTGTCTCTGTCTCTGACTTCTGGTACTTGACATAACGCTTGGAGCTGCACTTTGCGCACGAGAAAAATCCGAGCGCTGTCTTTCCGGTGTAGCTAGCTGTTCGTGATTGGTTCTTGAAGACGCCTGTCGACCTTGGATTGAAGGTCCATGAGAGAAATTGGGCACGGAGTTGTATACAGGCCCTTCCTTCATGCGCATATTTGCTTGAGCATTGCTTTGAGATACAATGAAGCTGGGTTTCCTAGAGAACTCCTCGTTGTAATTCTCCATTGCCATATGACCCTGATCCTGAGAAGGATCCCTTGCACGTGAAAGGCTACGAGCGACCGACTTTCTGCTAACAGGAATAGCGTTTCCGGCAGCTTGGTATCCATTGAAAATCTCATCTTCCGTAGCCTGATATTTAATTTCACTGCGGGCCATTGACTTGTTCCGAGTCTGCAAGATAACTTGGTTATGGTTTGACATAGCCTCTGTGTTTGTTGTGCGACCGCGACCACTGCTACTTGGATGTTCGCTCTGATGTCGTTTCCGTCTCTCAGGTGCAACTTGAGCGGGGTCTCCCACTCTCTTCTGATTGATCTGTGGTTGGCGAAAAACGACGGGGTATTCATTAGTCGAGCTGTCTTCATCGGAGATGTCATCATAATAGTTCATGCCTGCATTGCGATCGGTTTCGTGTGGACGAGAACTTTGTGGGGAATTGTAGTATTGAGATTGTCCCCGAGAGTGACGTGCTGCTTGTCTTTTGAGACGAGGTGGCGATTGATTCCTTGGGTTACCATTTGGCAAGGGATCAGGATTCCATCCATCATCCAGCTCCATCCTGGACATCAAAAATCTTCGAAGGGGCTTTGAAGGTGAAAGTGATCGTTGCGTGTATCTAAAATTAATAAATCATGCAGAGGTAGAAGGTTGATAAGAATTCAAAGACGCCAGAGAGGATTCGTTCGAAGTGGGCCTCCATAAAAACTCCACAATAAACTTTAGAAGTTGATGTAGTTGATAAGTGAGGGGTAAAAATCGGTGGGTTGTAGGAAAAAAACTTGCAGTCGGGGTATTGATTCGGAAGGAATGCCGATATCTAGCGTTAAGCTGATTAAGACTTCAGTTGTTGAATGAAATCAGTAAGGGCTTGAAATGGATAGATGAGACTCGAAGCACCTTAGTCTGCTTTTAAATAAAGGAAGACACTCACTTCGATATTGTTGATGTTGTGTGGTCTTAGTTGAAGTATTGAAAGGAAGGTACCATGCTTATAAATTGAAGGTGGTAGAATGAAGGCTGGTATACCTTGGTTGAGGAGACATTAAGTGCCTTCCAAAGCAGATAGATTGTCTATGATAACCAGCAGGTGGACTGAAAATAATGTAACTTGAATGAAATTATTGTGAGGGTGTATGAAGTGGTTGGAAAAAAAAGAGGGGAAATCTTGAAAAAGATAGACTCGAGTAGACCCCTCACTGTTCCTTTGAGTGAATACATTAGCCGAAATGCAAATGGGTGAATACATAGTAATGTAGATGACCCATATTGACTTCAGATGATGACTTCAGACGATAACTTACCCCGCTCCTTGGGTAGAAATATATTTATTCAAATGTAGTTCATCAATTCATTTTGAAGAATTGCGGAAACAAAAGTGGAGATAATGAGAGGGGCAGAGTTGAAGCTCCCAGTTAGGTTTTGCTGGGTGAATTGAGAATAATGGTATCATCGATAATCAGTTACCATCGACATGTGGATAACATTGATTCAAGAGCAAAGATGCACCTAAAAAGATGAAAAGATGATGAAAACACATGTAATACATATATTCATTCCTTCCACTGTGGAAGGAGGCATCAGAGGTCCGTTACTCCTTGACCTGACAAGTGAATCATATCACCATCTGTGTATCTCATCGAGTCTCAAGCTGCCCAACAAAGTAGTATCCAGTACGACATGAACGCCATGCTGCCCAACAAATTAAGCTTAATGCCACATTGAAAATATCGCTGAAAATCTCGATTCAGTGAATCTTACCTCGTAATTAGACAACGCAGAAGTTGAGTTGAGAGTGAAACATAAGAACATTGATTGTAGAAAACTATGCTTTACACTTCTATACTTTTAAAATTAGACGCCGGAGAAGAATACTTGTATGTTTAACATGCATTCAAATATACATACATCCCGTTCTAATTGTCATGCCTAGGCCCCTGCCTAATGAATGCCGTGTAGCTAGCCACGTGATTACCCTCTATATTAGATGGTGATCTTCTGAAGAGGATCCTTTCCTCTTCAGCATAGTTCTTTTATCTGATTAGATATCCTTGATCCTTTTCTATATGCCCTTGGTGAAATGCCTGACAAACATCTATGAGATAGCTACACGATATCCAGTATCTAGGTCCCGGCCAGGTGAATGCCCATTACCGGATCACGTGGTCAGCCTTTCTATAACTTGATGAACTCTTCAGGAAGAACCTGTTGGTATCACCTCCGTGGTAACAAATGCGGTGTTCAAGAATAACAGTTTGTATTCTGCATAGTATTGTTGATGATGATCTAAGGTTGGAATCGAAGGGAGCTAGCTATACGGTGCGCAACACGCCTAGTGCTTGGTCACGTGCAACTTGACCCTTTCTCCCTTAGTCTAGTTATTTTATCTGATTGTTTATTCTTGAGGCTGTTCCCATATGCCCATTTGACGGGCGTAACAACATCCACTAGAACGTTGATAAGAAGAAAACATAAAACAGACACGTGCCATCCAGTGTTAGATGCGAACAGACGCCATCAGTACCTATATCTCGAGTACTTGGAGATCAATTGAGGGGAGGGCAGGAACGCATAAAAATAAAAATCATGATGAATAATAAATAGCAAGTTGCTCCCAAAAAGACTTTATACGCCCCAGTGCAGAGACTAGTCAACTGGTGAACCGGTCAACGAGTTGGTCCAATTTCCCTTTTTTGGTTAGCGAGTTTAGTCACTGTACAGCAATCTCCCACCGCCGCGCAGTATGTTGTAGATTTCTTCAACTGGTGGTGCACCAGTTCGCTGCATGGGAGAGTTCGAATTTCACAATCAAATCAATATGTATGATCAATTTGATGAAATTGAATAAAAACATTCTATGTTTTGATCCATTAATGACATTCACTGTTTCAAGGAATCAGGTTTTATTCTACCCACTAAATATGATTTATGGTTGCTTCTATTGACTGATTAGTCAATCTGATCAATTCATAAATCATATGATTGATGTTCATTGTCAATTGAAAAATTTCACCTCTGGCACGAGCTGGACGAGTATGCGCAGATATGGAAATGAATTCCGCGAATAGAATTCCAGTCTAGATTATAATTCCAACAAGGAAATAATAAGTTTACCTTTAAATTTAGACCACCTAGAAAGAATTCCGCAGGTCTAGTAACCTTACTTAAGGCTGAGTAGAAGAAAGGTGAATGGAAGAGATGGCGGAGGAGTTTATGTGACTGGAAAAGACAAGATAGAGAGAGATATGCCGACGCGATGGCGGAGAATGAATGATTTTGACCCACAATTTCCGGCATAATAACTTTTCAAGGGCCTCGAGACTCAAAGCAATGTGAAGTTCATGCGAAGGCGACCAGGAGAGTGATTATTTGGTGTGAGTCCCTCTAAGAAGCAACTTCAAATGAGTCGAATTTGCAAGACTCGACTGGACAATCCAATGGCGGGAATATACCGATAATAAGCTCATCGTTGCTTCCTAGAAAGAAACAATGTATTTTGAGGTATGTTTGCGCTGGCGACCTTTCAGAGTTGGCTCCCTCCAAAGGTCATACCTATATCCCCATAACTCGAATCCTATGCGAAGAGACGGTGATAAAACTGATAACGAAGCAGATTTTATACTTCATTATCTTGCACCTATTGAAACCCAGTTCTAGAAACTTAGCAAAGAAAATACTACATTCAGTAACCATAGAGTTCCTCTCGCGGCCCTAGCCAACATCAAAAGCCAAACTGAATATCCACCCACCATCCATATCATCATCCGAAGCGACTCAATGTTCAAAAACTACTTGCACATTGTAAGATTATATTATATTTCGAAAGCTTTTTCAATTATCAAGACAAGATTAGACAGAATCATTCTAGAGCTACCATTTCGCAAGCACTGCCTGAACAGTTGAGCATTTTCGAGGATTGTCTAGATCAATGATTTCTCATCTGAAGCAACACGGGTACCAGCTTGACACCTCAATTTTAACCTGGACTAATGGGTGGAAACGAAAGCGGTAGATTGGCGTTGTAATTATATCTAGCTGTTCCATCAATGGCACGCTGGGAAACAGATGAATATGATGGAAAGTTGCAAAAACTGGTGGAAGTGTAGAATATAGCGCTTAGGCGAGTAAAAAATGGCAAGTGCATTCAAGCGCAAGCATCCACACGAACTTCGCATCACAGCATATTTACTGTGGGCCTGACAAAAAAAATGGTATCTTATTCAATACAGTACTAGCTAATTATTTCTTCGACTTCGCCTTGAAAGTTCTCAAAGGATCTGATTTCCTTCCCTTCTTCCCTCGTCCCTTCGCCTTATTCGCTAACCTAGCCTTCCTAATTCTATTTTCCGTCGTCTTGTGCATTCCTACAAATCCAACATCTCCACCAGTAATTCCCTTCTTGCCTTCTTTTGGGAGGAGGTAATCCGGCACATGCTTCAAATGTGCTTGTACTCGGGCAGGTCGTAACTCGCCATCGTGACGGAGATGGTAAAGATCGCCTGGGTTCTCTTCGAAATGGCGTTTGAGCTTCTCACTCTTCATTAATTCCTGCCTGATCTCCCGAGCCTTGGCCTCCTGAACTGCAATACCCGTCACAGCCCGTAGAGCATCGCCCATTCTGTATCGGAAAGCATCCACTTGCTTCATATCAAAATTATATGGCTTAACTTCTTTGCCCTTCTTTGTTTGGTGCTTGATAATCTTTGCCAGTACCTTCTCATCATCTTTCGCCGATTCGATGCTGGTTGGTTTGTGCTTTCGATACAGTTCAGATGGTATGACAAATGATAGTGCCATACCCGTCTGGCCGGCTCGAGCGGTTCGACCAATTCTGTGGGTATATGATTTTGATGATGTTGGAAGATCAAAATTGAGAACGCAGGCAACATTCTTGAAATCGATTCCTCGCGATACTCCATATTCTTTATCTTTCTTTCCGGTCTTTTGCTTCTTCTTCGAGGACTGCTTGGTTTCCTTCTTTGCATCCGTCGCCTCTTCTTTATCTCCACTTGCGTCGTCCACCTCAACTTCTTCCGCCTCCTCCGGTTTGGGCTCATCCTCATCTCCCAAAACTTCATGCTCATCCGAAGCAATGATGATATCGTAAACGTTCTTGTTGAATTCCTCGACGACGTGGATACGCGAGTTGACAGGTAATTGCGAGTTGAGAATACAGCTCCTTGTTCCGAATTGCTCCAAAAATAATTTTAGTCGATAACATCTGTCGATGTCCCCAACAAATATGATGCATTTGCCTTTTATAAGCTTCAATTTGAATATAACATATACCAAGAGGAACTTCTCGTCTTCGGCGCATCTGTTACTTGTTAGCATGAATGACAAGAAAATTTGCAAAAACTTACTTCACAACAAATTGACTAACACCCTCTCCCTCATTGTCTGCTTCCTCCAATTTCAATACCTCGGGATTCCTGCAGAAAAGTCCTTTGAGGGTTTCCACCTCGCTCGTCAAGGTAGCACTCATTAAAACAGTTTGCACACCCTTGGGCATTATTTTCGCCACATTTTGCAAATCCTCATCGTAACCATAAGACAAAACCAAATCAGCTTCATCAATGACCATATGTGTAAGGTTTGCGAGTGAAAGCGCAGAGGTATTGGCATTCAAGGAGGCTCTCGCAGGTGTCGCAATTACGATATCTGGGGAGTCTGCGAGAAGGGATCGTTGGACTGCATCGGAAACTCGTTGGGTCAGGTTAACTGCTCGAATATCTTTCGCGCAGAATGCAGTAAAGGATTCAACTGTTTTATAAACTTGATCTGCGAGTTCTCGGGTAGGTACAAGAATAAGGGCGGAGGTGGATTGGGTGGGAGAAAGCTACAATTGTTAGTTCAAATCAATCTTATCGAGTCTTCACAACCTACCTCTTTCCGCTTCAATATGGAGTGAAGTATTGGTAGTAAGTAAGCAGCAGTCTTTCCAGATCCAGTCTTAGCTCTAGCCAGTATGTCGCGTCCTTCCAATGTGAGTGGGATTGCTTTACTCTGTACGAGTGTTGGTGATTGAAAGTTTTGCTTTGCGATGCCTTGGAGCAAACGCGCATCCAGTCCTAGGCTGGCGAAAGTAACATTGCCCTTTGTGGAATCAGACTCCTCTGTAGGTACAGGAACATCATTGGCATCGAGTTTGCGCTTCATTGTTCAAGAATGTTGTTGAAGAAATGGAATAATAGAAGAAGGTTGTCTCCTCAAGTCCAATTTGTTTAGACAATAGGGAGAAATTATTTTTGCAACTTATCGGAAGCGGAGCAACTCGATAAGGATATTACGTAATCAATAACTTTTCTCGCAAGGAAAATGATGACTGAAATCACTACCTAGGCGTATGCATTGTATTTTATTTCTCTGAGTTGAATTGAAGTCTCAATATGCTCAAGTTGTATTTTGATGGAATTTTGATTGTTTTCTTCCAAGTCATTCACAGTCTCAATGATTGCCTGCCTGCCTACATGCCAAATAGTGCTGAGTACGTATCGTGCCGTTGTAATCGTTCAAGGTGTTCATACATGCGGTAGCATTTGTTGAATACGCAAGTGCTTTCTTTCTTCAAAGTTCAAAGTTCACCTGGAGCGGCATTGAAAGTGGGAACAAGTTTATTTCACGGAGTTACATTCAACATTGGAATCAATTTAATGTGCGGATATCAATATGACTTCTTATTACAAGAAACATATTTGATCATGTGAATGGCTCCAACCAGGAAGCTTCAGCGGGGTTATTGGATTCATTCGATAACTGGTGCTGACGCCCATGTACGGTGGCGACCGTCCTCACCGGCGGCGAAGAGGCCGATTTCCATCATCTCTTTAGCTTCCATTTCTTTAAGAACTATCCTCTCATCATATCGACTAACTCGCCATGCCCGGGTTTGATACATCATATATTTCAGACTTCGATGTTTTTTCGCTGTTGCGACGGCGTGATCTTCTAGGTCCTCCAATAAGTGTGTTGGGCGGCCGTCGGTCCATCGCATGAACTGCAGATGTATTCTGAGATGTGTTAATTGCATCCAATCAATGGGCACTTCATCCTGTCCCTAAAGTGAGCAGTTGATGACTTTTTTTTTTAATTTTGAGGTATTGATGAGTTTCACCACTTACCCAACGATTCTGCCACCCACGAGGGGCCCTTATCATCACGCCCAGCTTTTTAAGATTTAGAGGTCATGAAATCACCCTATAGTCAAGGTTCCCGAAAATGGATGTATCCAGATAGTCGGCAAAGCATACAAACAATGTAGACAATGGAAACGCAGACAATGAAAGGCTCTCCAAGTAGAGAAAGCTGGTAGGCCACGAAAACACAAATAGTTCTTGTATTTGAGAAACTGATCGATCTTTTGAGTTGAGCCATGAAATGTCGACAACGCCAAAGGAGACTACTCGCAGTTGTCGTAAGTTAGACAGTTTATTTCTCGGCAGGTATTCTATTCTATGCGCTACTATGCGTCCAGGTGGCTGGTCAGAGACATCAAGCTTTTCAAGTACTTCTAGTCTGGCAAGGCGCTCGAGATAATGCGTATTGATGGTGTATGGCGACCGAATTTGGTTGCAAAGCCCCAGTCGGCCTTTCAATGTCAATTCCTTTAGAGACAATGGTACAGAGGTAATCGTTGCTCCGTATTTTTCGCACAAAGTCTCGAGGTACCAGTAGCAGGGCGAAGTAGTTCTATCACTCAAGCCTAAAGTTAGTTTCTTCAGCTGAAGACAACAAGAAAGCGATTTTGCTAGGCTGTCTACTTGGCTCCGATTTTTTGCAACGAGGCTTCTGATATCGATTGATACGAGATTGGAAAGCTGTGGGAAAGTTATGTCGTGTTTCCGCCATTTCTATTCATAAGAAGTCAAATTGAGTTTTAAATGCTTGAGCTTGTCGTGTTTGTGCAATACATCCAAAAAGGCTTGAGTTGTGGTTCTTAGTTGCTCGCTATCGTGGAAATCAAAAATGCTGCTCTCGTTAGCACGAATTTATGTTCTGAAAGGTAGGATTTCTAAAAGTGCAAACTGCAGTCCAACAACGAGAGACCTTCAATTCTTGAAATTCTCTGAAGTATGTTGAGTCCATTGAAATGATTAGATCATTCTCAAAGTTTCAAAGCTGTTTGAATATTAAAAGATCCTAGCATCTGACTGGCGATTGTACACCTCTGGAGGGCTGTCTTACCAAAGAGTTTCAAGCCGTGGCATCTGCGCCAGCATTCGTACCATCGGTACATCATCTATTTCACCCTCCCCTATAGATGTGCCGCAATTCTCTCTCACGGGTGTCTGAACTTCTCCTACTATAGGCGTATTGCTGTCCAGTGGGGCAGATATGATTGCAAAGGCAGAAGGGGAAGTCGAAAAAGATGAGGAAGCGAACGGTTCCCCACCTACCATGGCAAAGTCACGGTCATCGTCCTCTTCGGCTTCTTTATCTCGAAAGGTAACCTCAAATCTTTTGGTATATTCAACGGCAAGAGGTATTGAGAAAATTCCACCCTCATCGGTTAGGGAATGGTGAAACGGAAAGGAGTCGATGGTGTAGTTTTCATAAAGGATTGGTGTAAAGATATTTCTGAACCTAGAACAGACTTGTGTTAAGGAATTCAGAGTTTGCGAATCAGGAGTCAATACAAAAGTCAGTCATAAATGTTCACTTCCGTCTAGAAATTGGAGAGGCTTATGGGCATGAGTCTCAAGGAAAACTTGCAACTTCGATTCCGTTGGGGAAATTAAGAGATGCAGAGACAATAATTAACCTACCTGCTCCCCAATTTTCCTCCAAATCTCCACAGGTAGATCTGGAATCACCACTCTCGCTTTTATCTTAGCAGTTCCCCATGCTGCCCCCCCAGAAATCCTCTTTTTCGTTCTAGCAAGCATAGTAGTTCAATATTTGAATCAATATTATGGATGCAGAGTAGTTGATAAGTTTTGAAGGTAGAAATGTTCCTTAAGTATTATGATTTCCTTTACGTTGTTTGTATTTGATTGTTTGTTACCGTTTGTTGTAGAACGGTGATATGCAGGCCTTGTGACACAGTATCTGCTTACTAGTGATGGTTAACCAATCCAAAGTCGGCAGCTACCAAGAGCCTGCTTCAAGCCCATGTACCGACATAACATAATTCAGACAAGGCTTCTAACAAACCAGACTAATAGTACAAACCTCCGAATTTTTGGTCATTTTCATGCTTGGAATCATGTGAAAATTTGATCATATTTGCTTATTTCAGAAATTATTCATCAACATTTCCAATATAATCTATCTATATCCCAAATGTCCCGTATTAATAGACTGCAATCCGGACTAGTAGAAACGTGCATAACACCGTTTACCAATTACCTTTTACTCATCAAAGGCAGAAAACAATCCATCTCAAAATACAATGATCAAGAAATTAGATATCCGATCAACAATTTGAGCGACTCCAGATATTATTACTCCCAAGTATTTGAACAGATGAACCCTCAATAAATTAAAGACTATCTACCAATCCACGAAAATATCTGGTACCGAAGCGCAGCAGTAAAGATCTCACCAATCACCCCCGCAATACTTCATGCAGCTCACCAAAAGCGTACATTTATCCTGCTCGGTGTACCCCGCATTGTGTCCAGCCTCATTGGATTCAACGCTATTGTCGCCATAGCCTCGTTGCTGGATATATCTTCAGGAATTCAATTTCTTTTCCGCATATCGCAGATTATATCCTATGAGTTGCTTACAAGAAAATATTTCACCCACGAACGGTCATGGATCCCCTCAGTATCATCGCAAGTATGCTTGGTATCGCGACGGCCGCAACTCAAGTGACACGTCTAATAGGCCGAGTTTCAAGGGATCTCAACTCTGCTGGAAAAGACATCTCGCGATTAGGAACAAATATTACTACATTTTCGCTGGTGATGATGGGAGCGCATGAGACGTTAAAAAAACATTACCAGAATGATCACGATGCGAAAGTACTTGGCGAAATCCTCGGTATAAAACTTCTGAAAGGGCTCGTTGATGAATTCATGATTGTGATGAAAGGGATTGAGAGATTGAAACCGAGGCTAAGAACGATTCGGAGAAAGAGTGATTTACTTGCAAGACTCAAATGGTTGTTTATGAAGACTGAGGTGCATGCCTTAAGGGATATGATGGATGTTGCTAAGACAACTATAAGTATAATGTTGCATATGGTGACGATAGCATTATTGAAAAAACAGCATACTCCACAGCAGTTTGAGAAACTGATGAGGGAAAATCGCGATTATAGACACAAGATGTACGTTTCCATACCATAATCATCATTCTATCGCTTCTTGGCTAAACATCAACTCACAGACAGGAGATGGAAAGGCTTCTGAAGGTTTCTATTAGAGCACTTCGTCAACAAGAAGCAGACGTCAATGCGTCCATACATCAAAGATCTGTTAGAGCACCCGAGATGCCAGGTGCTTTTGTAGCACATGATCTACTCATCGAGCGAGCCGAGGTTCTTGCACCACCGGGACATATGCATCACAGTTACTCGCACGTTCATCGACGGCGAAAAAGCCATAGATCACCTACCAGAAGCCCTGTGACAATTCATCATGAGCCAGCGTTACCGTCCCCCAGAAGCGTTCGCGTAAACCGAGAAGGGTCTCGTCATCATCCAACTCCGGTCATAATTATTCCATCAGAATCTGTTGAAATTGATGCACCATCCCCCGTATCCAAAATCAACTCAGAAGCAGAAAGAACCCCCGTCGAACAAGATCAAGGGGCACCAGCGACCAGAGAATTTGAAGGAAATGAGGAAGACATTCATCCGTTGGAAACCAGTGATCATTGCAATACCGAGAACTCAACCCATACCCAAACAAATCATCATGAAGGAAATATCTCAGAGAATACTGCTTTACCAGATCCATCAACCAATTCTTCATCACCACCTCCACCTCCACGCCCAAAACCTTCAGAAGTGAAAGGTCTAGGTCCAGCATATAACTTTGACGCAACTCCCACTAATCTGTCTAATGTCCAAGAAGAAGAAGAAGAAAGAGATCACAATAATCAAAATGAAAGCGAAGCCACTCATCCTCCTCAAGCCCCTTTCAATCCCTACGAATCCGTAATTGAAACAAACAACACCCTTTTTACCTCCCCATCCACCACCAAAACCACCCGAGGTTTCATAAACAACCGACGAGCAAAATGTGACATCGATCCCTTCTTCTCCGACAACCTAATGTCAATGCACGAAGCTAAAAAGCTCGGTCTTCAAATAGAACTTGTTTCCCCTGATGAAGAGCCGGTATGGTATGATTTTGGAAACGGCGTGAAGGGACGAAAGGTAGGGGAGGTCAGATTTGAGTGGAAAGTAGCTGATAGGGGGGAGTTTGGAGTGAGATGTAGTGTTTGTGATAGGGAGATGGATCGTATTGTTTTTGGGAAGAGCTTCTTGAGGAGGAGAGAGTATAATTGGGAGAAGGAAGGTGAGAAGGGGCGAAGGGATTGATGTCTACCACGGGATGAACGACGAACGTGAAGGCGATACAGCTGATGGGATTGTAAACAATTGGAATTGAGGGAATAAGATAATAACTCGTTAGCATAATATGAAGTACGATTTCATACCTTCGATGTGCCCATCCTGCGTTCATTATACTCACCCAGTCACTAAGATTCTCGCACTCGTGATTAGCTTGTGTTAAGTTTCGAACCACTATGCAAGAGCAATCAAAATCACATTCTCACTCACCAACCACAGCTCATTCACCGCTGACAGAAAGCAGTCAACCCCGCATTATCCACCCCCCTCCCTCTGCTTCCCAAGGCGATTAAGCCGAGCGTGGCATCATTTACGATGTATGTACCAGACTCAAGTGCCAAACCAACGAAGTCTGCTCCGTAGTCTCCGCTGTATGCATCCCAAGCCATGGCCTCTGGCCAAGTGTAGAATGCTGCTGATACAAAGCTGCCGCTGCCTGTCGGACACTCTTGTGAGTAATCCTATCCCATTGTCTTTGCCATAAATCCTATGTTTGAATATTATTATGAACCCTATTCATCAACTCCGGTAGAACATCAAATGGGTAAGTATTTCGTGGTAGACAAGAAGCATTTAATGATGCAACTCTTATTTGGTATCCTATATGTTTTAGTGAACGATAATCAATACTAATATCAAATTCTAATGCAGCTCCTTTTGATCTCTGGCGATAATACCCATCGACTTCAATGCCCCAGGTGTTCCCAGGGTTGGGCACCTGTACTCTACCCGGGGTATTTCATTTTTTCGGATAGTTTACCCTATCCTATTGAATTCTACGGGGTGATTATCTGATAAAACCTACGGGTATCCGGGATATCTAGGGTATATATTATATAATCGTTTAATACTATCGTTTAAAGTTAAAGCTATTTCCAACTTTATATTTACTTTTCATTTTTCAAATACTAATCCTAATTTTAATTCTAATTCAAAATCTAACATTAACCCTAATTCTAATTCAAAATCTAACACTAATTTTAACCCTCAATTTTCTTTCACCTTTCACTTTTCACTTTTTCCACCTCCCCCCCTTCAATTAAACAATCACATAATATATACCCCGAATACCCCGAATACTTGGGGCATTTCACGGGGTAGTTATTTTACCCTGCAAAAAAGAAGTAAGGTGGTTAACCGGCAGGTTTTACCCCGGGTTACCCCGGGTATACCCTACCCTGTGCCCAACCCTGGGTGTTCCGAATATTTCAGGAAAGTCTCCTGATTTTTTCGACATATTTCTGTGGAATATGGAGGGAATGAAAAGAAGGTTATGAGAGTTGAGGGGATTATGGAGGGAAAGGAAAAGAAGAAGGTTGTGGGAAAGAGTTGAGGGGACAATGGAGGGGGAGCAAGCAAAAGGAGGCTCTGATGGTAGAGAAAATCATGGAGGGAAAGGAAAAAGAAAAGGAGGTTTTGGGGGTTGGGGGGATAGAAGGAGGTACTGAGGGAATCATGGAGGGGACCATGGAGGAAAACGATTGGGGGGGGGGGGCTATGAGGATTGGGAAATCATGGGGGGCGAGTATCATAAATTTCCACACCCTCTTGAACGTCCATTATGAGTTCTATGATGTGCTTATAAGACGCGAAAGCCCATATGCCATCCTTTCACAGATACCGAATAAACTTCTTCATACTTGCTAAGCCTATATCATATCATGTCATATGAAACGAAAAGAAATTCAAGCTCTAGGTCATGCATACGAAGACAGGTTCATGTCAATGAATGAGTACTTACCTCACCTCCGAATTAGCTTATTGAATTCTCTTTGATCTCATTTCACTCCTATATTTCAAATGGATTCTTATTATATTTGATAGGAAAATAAGGTCATTTATGTTCTTGGTCGTTGATATTAACTTTTTCCTAGTAATTGAGTTTAAGCTAATGGCTTAGTAGTCGGCGATCTCAATACTAGCTCCTACAGAAAAATGACGTCTATATATTGCACGCAATATTCCCGTCAATTGATGGTTTTAATGACTTCCATTACCATCACAACCAGCTGGCATTATTTCTATCAACCTTACCATTAAACAGACGAATCGGACTGACGAATCGAATTTCATCGCCTGCCCATATCTCATCTACCTCAATATCAGATCCTTCACATTTACAATGGCCACAATGACCATAATGACCGGAGTAGTCACCATGACGATACAAAACATACAAACCATAGTCATTCCACCACCCAAAACCAGCAATACACTATTAAACTCAACAACCATTCTATCCCCCGATTCAACTTTCACACCTTCACCCTCAGACTCAAGCGCAACATTCTATTTCAAGAAACCTCTAGATCAAAACGGGCCCCATGTCTGGGCTTTAATAATGATGCTATTTCTCTTTATTTGTTTCAGTAC
>JANPYM010000002.1:2407173-2430771 GCA_025890175.1 Ciborinia camelliae
CTCCTTTTGATCTCTGGCGATAATACCCATCGACTTCAATGCCCCAGGTGTTCCCAGGGTTGGGCACCTGTACTCTACCCGGGGTATTTCATTTTTTCGGATAGTTTACCCTATCCTATTGAATTCTACGGGGTGATTATCTGATAAAACCTACGGGTATCCGGGATATCTAGGGTATATATTATATAATCGTTTAATACTATCGTTTAAAGTTAAAGCTATTTCCAACTTTATATTTACTTTTCATTTTTCAAATACTAATCCTAATTTTAATTCTAATTCAAAATCTAACATTAACCCTAATTCTAATTCAAAATCTAACACTAATTTTAACCCTCAATTTTCTTTCACCTTTCACTTTTCACTTTTTCCACCTCCCCCCCTTCAATTAAACAATCACATAATATATACCCCGAATACCCCGAATACTTGGGGCATTTCACGGGGTAGTTATTTTACCCTGCAAAAAAGAAGTAAGGTGGTTAACCGGCAGGTTTTACCCCGGGTTACCCCGGGTATACCCTACCCTGTGCCCAACCCTGGGTGTTCCGAATATTTCAGGAAAGTCTCCTGATTTTTTCGACATATTTCTGTGGAATATGGAGGGAATGAAAAGAAGGTTATGAGAGTTGAGGGGATTATGGAGGGAAAGGAAAAGAAGAAGGTTGTGGGAAAGAGTTGAGGGGACAATGGAGGGGGAGCAAGCAAAAGGAGGCTCTGATGGTAGAGAAAATCATGGAGGGAAAGGAAAAAGAAAAGGAGGTTTTGGGGGTTGGGGGGATAGAAGGAGGTACTGAGGGAATCATGGAGGGGACCATGGAGGAAAACGATTGGGGGGGGGCTATGAGGATTGGGAAATCATGGGGGGCGAGTATCATAAATTTCCACACCCTCTTGAACGTCCATTATGAGTTCTATGATGTGCTTATAAGACGCGAAAGCCCATATGCCATCCTTTCACAGATACCGAATAAACTTCTTCATACTTGCTAAGCCTATATCATATCATGTCATATGAAACGAAAAGAAATTCAAGCTCTAGGTCATGCATACGAAGACAGGTTCATGTCAATGAATGAGTACTTACCTCACCTCCGAATTAGCTTATTGAATTCTCTTTGATCTCATTTCACTCCTATATTTCAAATGGATTCTTATTATATTTGATAGGAAAATAAGGTCATTTATGTTCTTGGTCGTTGATATTAACTTTTTCCTAGTAATTGAGTTTAAGCTAATGGCTTAGTAGTCGGCGATCTCAATACTAGCTCCTACAGAAAAATGACGTCTATATATTGCACGCAATATTCCCGTCAATTGATGGTTTTAATGACTTCCATTACCATCACAACCAGCTGGCATTATTTCTATCAACCTTACCATTAAACAGACGAATCGGACTGACGAATCGAATTTCATCGCCTGCCCATATCTCATCTACCTCAATATCAGATCCTTCACATTTACAATGGCCACAATGACCATAATGACCGGAGTAGTCACCATGACGATACAAAACATACAAACCATAGTCATTCCACCACCCAAAACCAGCAATACACTATTAAACTCAACAACCATTCTATCCCCCGATTCAACTTTCACACCTTCACCCTCAGACTCAAGCGCAACATTCTATTTCAAGAAACCTCTAGATCAAAACGGGCCCCATGTCTGGGCTTTAATAATGATGCTATTTCTCTTTATTTGTTTCAGTACGGCGGCAATAATCACTGATATAAATTTCGAGAAGAGATTGAAGAAATTGAATGAGGAACGGGCGAGGAATTTGAAGATTAGAGAGATGGAGAATGAAAAGACGAGGAATATGAAGAGGGAAATTAGAAATGCGGAGATTCAGGAGATGTTGGGGAAGATGGAGCTAGAGTTGCGAAGGGCGGAGGTCTTGAGAGAAGTAATTAGGAGGAGGCGGGAAAGAAGAGAGGTGGAGGATATGGAAATAAAGAGGATTGTAGAGGCGGCAATGAGGGTACAGATGAAGGAAGAGATTAGGGCAGAGGTAAGGGAAGAGATCAGGGCACAAATTCGAGCGGAGATCGAGGCACAAATTAGAGTAGAAGTTGTAGCAGAAATTAGAGCAAAAATTTGGGGAGACAATAGGGGAGTATAGATCCCTCAAGACACTGTTGGAATTATATACATCTGGACTACTTCTTCTCTTGAGAGTTTGTTTAATAAAATGATAATAAGATATCATTACCGCAGTCTAATCAATATTCATGAATAACCAGAGACGAGAACGAATATATGAAAACAATAGCTCTCGAATTCTCGTGAAGTATTGATCTTTGTATTATCATGAAAGGAGGTCATCCAGCGGGATATCAGACCATTACCATGGCAATGTTTCACAGTGATCCTTGAAGTGTAATCTCTCAAATATGTTTGCGGGAGAAAGAAAGGAGAATTCGTAGATGCCTTTTACAGTGATGTCACATTTGGGGAATCGACGAGAAAAATAAGTGAAATAAAATATAGGGTAAGTAAACGTACATAGAATCCACAGTATCTAGAGTCCCATGGCACGACGTCATGACGGATGAGCAGCTAATCTCACTACCCATCACTCGGTACCTACCAATATTATAACCCGAAACTCAACTCTTTCCTATATAAACACCCTCTCGATGAAAAAATTCAAACCCCCCAAAAAACATCAACAAATAATCAACGTAGCCCCATGCTTCACCCTTCCAATGAATTACCTACCTTTTTGTTCCACAATTAGATTCACGTATTATAATATGTTCTTCCCTGGAAGATTACTGGTGATTGGGGTAGAGATTTTAGTATTGTAATGACGATGAATACGTATATCCCGGAGAAATAACAAGCAAATTTCTCAGACGACGAAAATCACAACTTATATACGAGTACAGTATGACAATAATATATGAGATCTCTGAACCACTCTCTCTATTCTTTATAGGCTTATAATTTTGGTTTAAGATCAAATACATCTGATCTAAACTCTCACACCCCAACTCATCATCATCGCAACCACCTGACAATGACACAATGTGTATCTTTTGAATATCGTATACCCTTCCAATTCCTGTTTAGTACGTATATTTATAGAGTAAGATTTAGATCCGGGATTTAAACTTGAACTTGAACTTTAAAAGGTGTATTGTATGATTTGCGTAAGTAGTGAGGAATGAGTGATAATTAAAATTTAAAGTAAAGAGGATATTGGAGATTAGTACAAGAACTAAGAAGTCCCAGCAATAAGTATCAGCGCCTTTCCTCCGAGTACAAATACCCCAATAAACATAAACAAATGAATGAATGAATGGATACACCCGGAACTATATATACAGTTCATCATGAATGAAGCATGATGGATATCTTACCGGGGGAGGCATCGGCATTTATCCTACCCACATTTCTCCTCCCATTCCCTTCCCTTCCCTTCCCTTCCCCTCCCATACCGACGTAGAATCCAACACCAACTCCTCATAACCCAAGAAACCCCCGGAATCCCAAACTGAACTGACATCAGTGATAAAAAGTTAAAGTAATAATAATAAGTAGGGTAGGTAGGGTAGGTAGGGTAGGTAGGGTAGGTAGGGTAGGTAGGGTAGGTAGGGTAGGTAGGGTAGGTAGGGTAGGTAGGGTAGGTAGGGTAGGTAGGGTAGGTAGGGTAGGTAGGGTAGGTAGGGTAGGTAGGGTAGGTAGGGTAGGTAGGGTAGGTAAGGTAGAATGCGGTTTTTAGGTAAAATTAGGTTGTGATATAGAATGAGAGAAGATAAGGTAGCATGAAGTTGGTTTAAATACTTTAATTTAGATTTAATTAGGCCATAAGAAACCTACCCATATAAAATAAGATAAAATAAACAAGATAAAATGGAAATGTAAATGAGCGTGAAGAATAGACAGATGATCAGATTAGATCAGACTATGATACCTTAGGTACTGTAACTGTTGTAGATGGATTGAGAATAAGTTGATTGAGGATCTTTTATGGATTCTCATTTATATTGCTGTTAATTTGAAGAGTAGATGTAGATGATATGAAGGGGGAATATTAATATTGGAGTCTGACTTTGACTTCGTGATTGAAGATGTTCCGGTGATTGAGTGATGAACGGGATGGGAGGACAGACATGGAAGAAAATCAAAAGCAAAAAAAGTTGAGATTGTAAAGGATAGCTAAGCTATCTACTGAAATATCATATCATATCAATCATATCATGTCGTAACCCATTCCCATCCATCCATCCATCCATCCGTTCCGTTCCATTCCCAATCCCTATTCGAAGCTATCCATCTAGCCAACAAGCCATTGTATTCTATGCTTTAATGCATGATACATTCTTTCATTCCAACTCCAAAACGCCTTAAATATCAATTCCATCAACAACAATACCCTTCTTCCATTCATATTCCATGAATTTAGCAATCTCAGCAGCCGTCTCTTCATTGACCATGACGCTAACGAGATACAAACTAGCATCAAGTCCACAAGTGATGGCTCCCGTAGTAATCACACGAAGTCCACCAAGACGTAAAGCAGCTCTACGAGCATTACTCTCACGACGATTGTTCGATTCCTTCCAAGCATTGGAGCCCTTACGAGCATTTGATGGACGTCTAGCATCAGACTTGCGACGAACATATTGACTCTCCTCTGGAGAATCAATATCAAATCGAAGATTGTTCACCACATATCTTTCCTCCACAACATCACAACGTTCTGCCAAATCTCTCTGTGCAGCTTCACCATTGATATTTTCGAATCTGGCGAAATAATCTGGGTGAGTGGTAGCTGAGAGACCGTGAAGGATACCTTGTTGAGCAAGGAAGAGAGAACCAGTGCAGATGGAAAGAAGTGTACGTTCCTTCTCTGGATGCTTCTTTTGCAAATCGGAGAAGGCTCGAATCAGACCAAGAGGTTCAGCTTTATTCTTGAGAACTTGATCAGATCCACCACCTGGAACAATGAGAATATCGAATTGTGAGAGGTTGGCATAAGCGTCTTTATAGTTGAAGTGAGCTCGGAATGCAGCCCCTTGATTGGAAACAGTATATTCCTCTGCAGCAACGAATTTGCAATCGAATGCCTTGGATTCTGGATTGAAAAGTTTCATGTCAGCAATGGAACAAACGAATATGGTGAAGGTGAGTATAACAAACAAGACAAAGAAAAGATTTCCCGATCTTAAATATTCTCAAGAATGACAACACTCAATGGATTAAACTCACTTGGATCATTAACATCATGCTGAGCACGGCTGAGGACTTCAAGAGGACCGATAAAATCCAAGGCATCCATGCCAGCATGAAGTGTGAATAACACTTTGATGATAGGAACTTCTGGTGTTGACATGATTGCGATTGAAGGGGGTATATCAAGATGATTTGATATTGAATTGAAGAAGTTGTTGTTGGTGAAGATTGTAAGAAGATGATTTGAGTTGTTGATGAAAGTTCTTTGGATTGATTGTTGATGAATGGAAGAAGAAGTAAATAAAACCTTTAGAACCAAGCTCAGGTCGTATGATGCGATACGAGGAAGCAAAAAGATCACCACATTACTCACGTGTTGTTGAAATGCGGGGTAAACTATGAGAGGGGAGGACAAATTGACCTTTCCTAATTTGGATTAGTTTTGATATCAAAACAACCTGGAATGCGGGGGAATTAACCCCTGTTGACATTGTTAGTGCTCCGTTCCGTTAGTGCTCCCGTTAGTGTTACCCCTTTCCCTTTCTCCTCATCCTCATCTATTTCGTCACACATGACAAAATCCCAAGCATTCCAAAGTATTTTTATGTCATTTAATAAGTATTAATAAGAGAGGGAAATCTTTACTCCAATGAAGTAAAAAGGGAATATCATTCATGTCTACCTAGGTAAGGTAAGATTACCAGAAACTAGATAATACAATATGTCAAGAGCGGATAGAATCGGTCCCACCCAATCATACCATGATTTTAAAGATCATTCGATGGCATGATTGGATGATTGAAACGCGTGTTCATGTTCGACTGAATGTTTAAGTTTCATTTAGACGCTAGGTATAAACTTTCAATGATTCCATCAACTTCATGGATCCTTAATACCATACCAAAACACTATGGCCGTCGCGTATTGGAGATGTCGACCAACTAATAAATAATTGGTATGATGATGCCATGATGGTGCTAGACGATTGATGACAATCTAGCCATCATCAACTTTCCATATTACCGACTGAAGTACCCCCTCAATACCCTCAATACCCTCATATATCGTCCCCGATATGGAAAACTCCCTCGTTTAAAGTGAGATATGTTATTATCTCGATCTAATTGCAAATTGAGGAATCCCTAATATCTGATACACAACAGGGTACCAAATACCAATGCTGGAGCTGGTGATTCTACCATGCTGCTGTGAGATACAATGTATTTACTTTTTTCACCTGTGTTTTGGATAATTAAGTCGACACTTACCAAACCTCCATCTCTGCAAGTAGGATTGGTCCAGCCTCCCTAGGTAGTCATCATTTTTTTCTTTAGCAGGTTTATGTTTCATCAGCCACGAAACATTGTGGCATGAATACTGTTTAAGTCTTCCATATGGGATTTTATGGCTTATTATTGATTGCAGTTTTATCATTTATATATCATTGTTTTTATATATGATCCCCTACGGGCTGCCATTGATTAGCTCTTTTCTCAATTGCTGATTAAACCTGCATTTAAACTTCATCACTATTGGTTTCGCATCATCATTTATAAGCACGAATGTGATCCAACTGCCCTGTTGAGTAATCTTGGCTATAACTGAACACCTAATCCAGGCAATGCACCTCCATCCTACGAACATTTTCGAAACATTCCATGTTATTCATGAAGATGCCTCAATCGCAAAACATACTCACTCACAATATATAAGCTTCGACTTTCCACTCTTTACACATCAATTTGATTAATTACATACGGAAAATCTTCCTTATCTACATCCTCAAACAAATTCAAACCAAAAGCCATATGCCTCGAGTCACGAATCCCATCGTCGACCATCCGAACCTCAATACGGTTTTCTTCGGAATTAATCATGATGAGTCTTCGGGTACTGTCTATGATGATAATATCATCTCAATACGACAATTCCGAGGGATAAAATATGGAAAGATTCCCGCCCGATTCACGCAAGCTGAATTGAATGAGGAGTTCAATGTCGTGACAGAATGTTATGACTATGGGTATATTAATTTCCAACTGTCCATTTACAAATAAAGTAGACTTCTCTGACTTTGATCAGTCCGAAATGCCCTCAAATAACTGGTTCAGTAAGAATGGAAGATGGATTAATCGGCTTACCTGATGGATTAGCAAGGCATGCGGAAGATGTCTTTGATGAATTCAATTGTCTCAATTTAATCATCACTACACCCGATGACTGCAGTGAAAGATCTCATCTTCCGGTAATGGTTTATATTCATGGTGGAGGGGGATGGAGTGGTGCTAATTCTGATTGGTGGTGCGATGGGGGAAGTATTGTGAAGAAGAGTATCGAGATGGGAAAACCGATTGTGCATGTTGCTATTAAGTGAGTAGTTAATCTTACAAATGAGCTTGAGATATCATAGAGGAGAATAATGGGCTGATGTAGATGCATGAAGCTATCGACTTGGTCCTTTGGGTTATATGGGCTCAGAAGAGTTGAGAAAAGAACTTGGAAATGTCAATGGTGGGAATTATGGTATGATCTCAAATTTTCCTAGAACAGTACAGGTTATAAAATGGAAACTAACACGTCACAGGTCTTCGCGACATAGTAATCTCCCCCTCTTCATCAAAATCCTTTTCAACTACATCATATATACTAACCATCCACAGCACCTCGCTCTCACCTGGCTCTCCAAGCACATTACTCCCTTCGGCGGCTCTCCCAACAAAGTAACCATCTACGGCGAATCAGCCGGTTCCCTGGCCGTAGAATCACAAATCCATTCTCTCCTCCCCCCTCACTTCCACCGAGCAATCATGCAAAGCCAAACAATGGGCCAACCCATCTTCTCCACCCCCCGATCCATCGAAACAAAATCAAAATTATACATCCAAACCAAGGAGAAGTTAGGAATCAACACCGTGAAAGAATTACAAGAAGTGGAATGGGAACAATTAATTAATGTGTATAGGGCTTTGAATCCGTTGGGTGAATTGGCAATGATTGATGGGGAATTTTTCGATGAGGGATGGAGGTCTAGGTTTTCGTTTGGGAAAGGGGAAGATGGAGAAGAGGGAAAGGGAACACCACCGGCAATTCTTATAGGGAATACTGAACGCGAAGGCGCCGTTATAAAATTCCTCTCGATGAATTCTCCAAAACAAAACCCTCGACCCAGTATCCAAACACTAACCACCTCCCTATCAACCATCATTTCTCCACCTCAAGCGGAAGCAATCCTCAAAGCCTACGATATCCTTCCGACTCCGTCCCCGGAATCTGCATCTCAATCTATATCCGAAGAAAAGTTGAAGGAATTTCCGGAGAACCTTCTTACTATCATCGAAGATCTTATCCTTTACAAAGGAACGGAAGAATTCATCGCTCTTGCTCGTGATCTGGCGAAGAGGAATCACACGGAGTTGAAAATTAATCAATACATTTTTAAACAGAGGAATCCATTCCAGAATGCGGGGATCTTCAAGGGAGTCGCGGTTCATGCGCTGGATTTGCTTTATTTACATGGTGGGGAGAAAATATTTTTGCAGGGGGAGAGGGGCGGGGATGTGGATGCGGATGCGGATGGGAGGGCGAATATCGAGATTGAGAGTGAAAATACAAAGGGAGAGCTAAAGATAATGGACGAGATAAAGAGGACTTGGATAAGATTTGCGTATGGAGATGGGGAGGGAGAAGGAGCGAAGCGTGAAGAAGCGAAGCGTGAAGAAGCGAAGCGTGAAGAAGGAGGGGAGGGGGTAGGCGTGGATGTGGGGGAAGAAGTAGGAGAAAAGCAAGAAAAAGTCAAGATCTTTGGCCCCAATGGAAATATAGGAACAATTTCAATCAAAGAATTTAAAAAGGAAAGAGCAGTACAGAGGTGGAAGGTTATCGATGGGTTGGGTGCGGAGGTGGTGGAGGGGATTTTGGGGGTGCTTTTGCGGGTTTATGCGGGGGTGGTTGGGGAGGGGTAGAGGAGGGGGAGGGGAGGGGTAGAGATGAGTGGAGCTGGGAGTTATGGTAAGTAATGGTATAGTGTATTACATCCACTGTTGTAGGTAGGGAAATAGAAGTTTTAGCTTTTGGTTAATATCATATCATATCATATCTTACACAATGTAATCCTTCATATCATCACCTGCAATTCAACCCAAATCCAACCCACTAATCATATACCTTAATCATATACCCTGACCATAAATCCAAGAATCCATGAATACAAAATTCCATATATGATATAATATATATCCATTAGAAGAAGATTAAATGGAGTTGAGTTGAGTTGTGGCAGTGTGGTAGTGTGGAAGTTTGGTAGTGTCGCGGTGTTGTGAATTTAATGGTTGAGGGGTGGTGGTGGGAATGTGGGGGGAAGAGAGGAAAGGGGGAAAAGGGGCGAGTTAGCTCGGCATTGATTACTCATCACGATTCTCTTATGTAGAATCTCCTGACTCTATAGAACTTAGCTCTTCTGTCACAATAATGCAAAGATGTTTGTACCACATGAACAATACTAGTCGAGGAGCTAAATATATATCATTGCACATTAACCTCATCTAATCATTACTCCAATAATAAGTCTTAAAATATCTCCGTTTAAATCTATACAAACCCCCCCTCCCCCCTCTTGACTAGGTATCCTTTCTTCTTGAATATCTTAAATACAACTATTGGACATGCCCGTGCATGCATAAGTAAAGAGAAAGCACTTGGAGAAATATTGATAACTAAATCAACAAGTATTCACCCCGAGTCACCGTGAACCATATCATGGGTATAGGGGAAAAATTGAAAGTTGAAGGTTATGATAATCGGTGCGGGGTGAAAGGTTTGTGGAGATCTGAGAAGATTTCACGTGAGGGAATGAGTGATGGTGATGGAGGATGATATTGTTGTCGTTCTTATTGTCTTATTCTTTCTGAGACTGAAGATTTATATTCAGATGGTTAACGGAAGGGCTAGTACAAAACTCGAACCTGGGAACGACATATCGTCAGAGAAAACGGTAAGATCAGGGAGATTATTTCCAGGAATTTCCTATGTCCATTCCAACGTAGGGTTCAATGAATGATTTGGGACATCCAGATCTGTTGTTGGGAGGAGTTTATATACCCCAGGTATACGCATCATCAACAGCTCTTCATGCAACAGATACTAGTAAGGTCATATCACCTTCTGTATTTACATGAACAGTGTCAGTTATTTGAAGACAACTATTGAATTAGCCATGCAATCAATCTCTTATCTTCCACTTGGAGACTTCCTTTATATGAATATCCTATTCATAAATAGCAAGGTCAAGTATCCTTTCCTCTATATCCCCAAACCATCAACTCGTAACGCTACAGTCACAACGCCACCCACTTCATCCACCAGTAACCTTGCTTCAACCTCCAAGTCCACTTCATGTATAATTCCCATAACATATAAGCAGTAAGCTGCCTCCGAATCCCTCACTGTCAGATAACTTTTCCAAGTGAAGAAGATCAATTGGATCAAGGAAGGCAGAGGATAGCTGGCATAGAAATACCGAGATTTCAAACCGTCGTGGAAGCTTTTACTTATTTGTGATGTTATCGTTTCAAATGCCACCAATAAGATGTACTGATAATAGCAATACAAAAGTCCAATCAACCAACCACACTTTCGATTCCCCAATCATCTACCAAACTCCTCACCGCCATCCCTACCTAGATGCTAATAATTCATATTCACTTTCCCTTCTTCCCACATAAATATCCAAATAATGCACACCTCAGCATCAATCAACACGGCCGCCTGGCCGTGTTGGTCAATTGATATATATCAAACTTACCTGGCTCGAGCCTTGTATATCCACTTACCTAGGGTTTGTGAAATGGGGAGAAGCGCGCGTTAAAGCCCCATGATGAGATGTGCGGGTTGACATCTTTTTGCTTTTTATTCCTCTTGTAGGTAGAGAGGGATGTATTTTTTGCAGAGATGGTGGAGGAGTTTCTTTTTGTTTTTGAGGCAGAGGATGGAGGTAAGCGAGAAAGGTGGATGTTTGGTTGTTGTGGGTCTGCGACAAAATTCTATTGTTGTTGTTATTGAGAGGAAAATATATGATGAGATGATAGTCGGAGCTCGTTACAATTTTGCTGCGGAATAATATAAAGTTGATCGTCTACGTGAGGTTTATAACATCCTGCCTGGATTGTTCTGGAGAAATCATTTAGAAGTGTTGAGTTCTTTCTAAAGAGAGGACTTGTAAACTTTATATATTTCACAGAATCATCTTCACTTTCAGTTATGTTATTCTGCTCATGGGAATTACAGTACAGACTGTGAATAATCCGTAATATTAACAAATCATGACCACATATAGGTCTTGGGATTCCAAGAACGAATCCACTTACATGCAAATCCACTCTTCACAACTCCGCTTAGTAACTCATCGAACACTGTATTTTCTCATTATAAAAACTTTGCGACAATCGTACGAGTTGAAGACAGACAAGTACATATATCCGAGTCAAGCTCATGGGGCTCACTTTTTGTCATTGTACAATGTATAATAGTTTATATGTTTCTGCGCCTGATAATGTCGAGATATCATTCTTTGACTTGAGCCTATATCCATCTAAAATCAGTAGGACTAGATAGTCTTTGCTGTCAGTCACTGGGCTGGAGATAGGATGAGATGGGTCAATAACAACATGTAGATCTACTCGACAGCGATTTCCATTGAACTCTACAAAAAGCACTAAAGGGGAAAATATGACACGCCATCTTTCCACCTTCTCTCTTACTCTAAGAATTCACAAATATAATGCCAAGATTCGAGTGTCTCACAGCTATAGGTTTCTTCAAATTTTATCTATTTTGGAGACCAATGTCCTGCCTGTCCTGGAGGCCACAGTATTCTGTAGTTGATTAGACCGTAATGCAAGTAGATAGTCCTTTTATAAACAGCTTTCCAGACATCTCCAATCGGATCTCATCAGACACTTAAGCTGTAACCCAGTCCCTTCAATCATAGTATTCAATATCACTTGAACTTAGACTGAAAGCTCATACTTCCCCCGCTCATGATTCATCCCCACAGAATGCACGTCTAAAAAATTGAAAGATTGTAATATTTAAGCGCCCGTCACATCTAGTCGTGGAATACCAATCAACGGAATTATGATCCTCAGCGGTAATAGGACTGTGAGCCCGGAAGTGGATTCTACGTTCCATGTTTCAAGAAGTCTGATGTGGAAGAAATGCTATTGTCGCGACTAAAAGGTTCAAGGAAAATTAGAGAAGAGAAGAGCAGCTGATATTTTCAGATGAGATACCACGTATAGCTAGGTAAGAATTCACAATAGAAATAATGTTCGAGTAACGATGATGATAATATATAGCGTAAGTTGAAAAAACTCTGTGCCTCCCGTCGTGGACCTCTTACACGACCATTCTCCAAATCAGTGGAAATACACCAGAAACTCCAATCACTCGTTGTTAGGAACCAATATGGCAGGTACGACTAGAGCTCTAGGTGGGCCTATATAACCTCAAGATTGTACATAATAAATAATCAACCTTTCTACACCCTACATCAAGAACCATCCCCTCATCTTCAACATAATTTAAGTGCACTGTACAGACCAGATAACACGTGATACCAGCGCACAACAATTCAAATTTAATTTAAAACTTATTTTAGTTTTCCAGATCTTAAGGTTCGTGGCCGACTCTTCAAATCCGTCTTGGGCCATTCTAAACTCTTAAATACCACTGCCATGCCAAAAAAAAGTAGGTGGACCTCTTCTTTCAGCCGTAAGGATACTCTTTTGGTTTGGGCTTAATGAGATTCACTTGAATTCATAATCTTCTAGATTCTCCGACTCTCTAGACGAGCAATGTCCTTTGATATGAGCTCCAATTTTCAGAGAACTCCTCCATTCACTTATCTTCCTTTCCACCCATATAAAAAAGACCCTCTATTTCTTTGCCTGCTCTTCCCTGCCAAGCTGCTCCCCCTAATGTCGATTATCTTAAAATCTTACAATGTGCATTATATAAACGCCCAAAACATCCATCAACTTAACTGCAACCAAAGTATCCTAGGAAATACTAGGTTCTTTGCGGTTGAGCCAGTATCAAAACCCTGAAATGTTTAGGCAAGAAAGTCGTCAGTCTATGCGAGGCTCAACTATCAAGTTGTTAATATCAATTTAAATGAGTTTTATCTCATATCAATAACGAAGATTCAGGTAGAAAACGATAACACTTTTATCCTCAAGCAACAGACAGTAATACTACACGCAATACAATTAAATCTGAGACCGTGACTGATCATGTACCACAAATTAAATACATCATTGGACCAGCTTATATTCAGATATCCAGACCTTTGGAGTCAAATGTCAATGACTGCTTGTTCCAATATGATCTACATTCCCAAAGCTCTCAAACCCTTATATACTCCTCCCTCTCTCGCTTAATTTCTAGGGCATCTCTTTCGGTATGAGTCTACAGGAATTCAATCGAATGAATTGTACCCAAAGGCTGTGCAATTGTATATGATTCTAGCATATTGAATCATGAGATTGAGCTCGAGATTCACTTCCACCCTCTTTACTTCTCGATACCCCACCATATACGAAACTAGTCAGCCCCCCTTCTGTGTCACGGTATGAAATATTACTACGTGAAGCATATAAGCCTCCAGCTATCTCATGTCAGAGATCATAATATTATTTCCATCAGCAGTAACGCAAGCTTTCATTGTTTTCTGGACTTCATTAGAAAGCGCGTTATAATCATACATGGCTAGCAGATCACAGATTTCCAGACTGAAGCATTCTCATCTCATCTTAGTATCCCAATAAAGATATATAAAGGTAGCAAGAATATGTATCTCTAGAAATAACAACGATGATGCTCATGATTTGAAACTGCTAGGATAATAACAAGTCCGAGGTTGAGAGACAACTTTGTATTGAGCCCAAAAGTTTGCGACAATCTATTCTAATTGCTAATCTTTCTCTCATTGCAAAGTCGCAGTTTGTGTAAGAAACATGGTTATTACTCAAGTCCAACTCTTAAATAAACATTATTGGAGTCTGTACAGTCAGAACTTAAAAATCTCATCGAATCTTATTGGTCCTTGATATCATGCTATTCCCCCTCTTCCCCCTCTTCCCCCTCGATTCCCCAATTTAGATTGATAATTCACCTGTCCAGCCGCATACACTAGTTCATGTACGGTTATCCTTTTCTCTACGTAGAACTTCCGAGCTGGTTATATAAACACCAATACATTCAGTCCTCAGAATCGTGAGCAAAGGTCTGGAACGATGTCAACGCCATTTTCAAACTTTCAAATCAAGCATCAACCTTTACTTAGGTGGGATTTCTAAACCTATTTAGAATCAATTGCTTCCTTCTAGGGTAAAGAATGACCTATAGCCCCTGTTCTTCTCCGAAAAGAAGTAATGTCAAAAATGAAACAAGATGACAAAAGTTGATTAGAGAGGACAACAATAATCATTATCCGAGGTTATCGGCGTACTAGCATGCTTGATACCAGAGATCAAATGGTTATGTAGCGGACCGGAACTAGAGGTATGGCTCCTCATACTCTGCACAAACCTTTCCATCCCGTATTTGGTAGCCGATGTAGTCTATCGAATCTAACAAAGAAGTCTCAATTGCCCCAACCAAATTCTTAAATATCGAAAAACTGTGACTTCAATCGAATGCCATTGATTACAAGACCGTGACAGAAATCTTACCAAAATCTTGTTAGCCCGAAAAGTAATACTACCCCCCTCTCTCCCCCTGTCCTTCTAGATTCCCCCCGATAATTCACCACTTAGATCACGCTAATACACAGTCCCTATTGCTCCACTGTCTTGCTCCTCCCCATTCCCGAGACAATCAGCATGATAAAAAGCTCAGATCTTGAACAGGCGTTTCAAGTCTGCAGATGTTCTATTGTAACTGACGAAGAACCTAGGACTATGTGCTAAGTATACGCTGATAAGAGGTGGTAGACAACAGGAAAGTTCCGTTGTAGCTCCTATTTTATCATTATTATCTGACAATGAATTAATGACTCAGAGATGGAATAGAATGTGATAATATAATTTTTTCATAGACAGTGACAATGATGATGATATTGCATACCAATTAATAGTGCATTCAAAACTCCAAAGATGATAAGCCATTAACTCCTTCAATCCCATCCTCCGAAACACTCATTCATAGCCTAGAGATCTCTACACAACTAAGAAATCCTACAGTACATCTTTAATTAAAACCAAGGAGTTTCTTATCAAGATCATTGTGGTCTTTCTGTGAAAAAACATACAAAAGTATAACTTGAATAAGAAATTGCGAGTTTAAATACCCCTCCACTAGCGAAATTTGTTCCACTTACTCAAATCACAAATTCTCCATTGTAAAACAAGTCTCAGTTTTCCATCATTTCCCTTAACTAGCAGTAAACATTCAATTTTTCAATATAATTCTAGAATTCTTCCTATATAAATCTATACGCACCCATCTGTGAAGCTCTAAAGGCGTAAAAGGAGTGACAACTAGAAATTAGGCTGCATCAGATCGAATTCTAGACCTTGGAGATTCTCATTAATGAAAGTTAGACTATCTGATTTAAAATAGTCACCAGTATCAAAAAAGCAAAATTACGGGATATTTCCTCGCAATAAGGAACGATAGCTAGAGAAAAACTTCGGCAACAAAAACTTGCTATAGGTGACAACACTAAAGTCACCTAAAAATCAACAACAAAACTCCCTATATTCCAAATCCCGCATCAACCACTCCCCCGCAGACCTACCCTCGGAGATTCCAAAAAATACCCCAGAAGGCCCAATTCTCCCATTCTGCGGTCCTGGGCGCGGAATATAATATTTTATTTTGTGAGGGTATCAATCAGAAAGAAAACGGAACGGGCGTTTAATATACATACTGCACCGGTATCTGCCTCGAATGTCTTGGGCAAGTAGTAACATACATAAAGAACCATCACCCACAACTTTACTTTCCCAATAATACAGAAAATAATATAAGAGAAATTTGACCCATGTAGAAGGAAGGATGTCCTGTAGAAGATATCGTGGGGAGAAAGGCTTGGGTTCTGTAACGATTTGTATTGGGTTGAGATGATATGTATACCTTTATCCTGACAATAAAACTAATCATTTCTTCCTACGACAACGACAATAAAAAGAATTCACAACCAAAAGGGATCTCTCACTATCGCCGCGGGGAGATCCATATACAGCTCTCTGAAATACTGGGGACCAATCCAGAATACATCCAGATATCAAAATATTTCTTGTTACCCATTTTCGTAAAACCTTAACGAATGGTGGGTGTAAACTCATTGGAAGAAAATGCAGGTCAAATCCTTGGGTACTCAGGATTGCTCCCCGAATTGAAATTAAATCGCCCCGTAGTATGCTGCTAACATCATATATCGCACCCGACTACTAATAGATGGGATTACGCAGTAGTAGCATTGATTCTCAATCTTCATCAAGTATGCCAAAAAATTGTTAAGATTGATATTCTTTGCTATTTCCGATGTATGACTGGAAGCCTGCGAAATTATTGCCCGCGAAAGCCGCAGGACTACCTGCTATTTCCTCAGTGACCTCGTCATTCTTAGAAATAAGGTTTTGAAACGAAAAGTCCTCCATCTCCATCTCGACCCCTATATGCTAGTCATGGCGACAGTAAGCTTGAGAATCTGTGGTACCAGCTCGAAAGCAGTGCAAGCAAAGGCCAATACCATTCAACAGGGATTCCAAACTCCTACGAAGACCTTACCAATATACTGGCGCAGCATGGTTGCACTCATCAATGCGTTCGATACTGTGCTCCTGGGGAATAGGATAAGGCATCTGTTCTACCGACTCTATTGCTTTTGAGATAGAGATGCTGAACAAGCGCGCTGGCCAAAGTTTCTCGGTCTCTAGGCCTTTTAAATATTCATATGCATATTTACCTGTCCAACCGCACTGGTAAGGACACATCCAAGTCTGATCATTTATTACACCTATGAGTATCTCTGAAAGTTTCAACCTTGCAAAGCTTCTTTGTCGTTCGAGTAAACCTTTACGTTGAAATGTCAGTTACAGGCGGCCCAGATTGATTGATAAGTTACTCACAAAACACACTCCAGTCCATGACAGATTCAATCTCCTCGCATGAAAGATCAAGATAAGAATTTTCGTGCTCGAGTATCAATGCTTTCGTAATCTTTTTAAATGCTCGTGCATCCCGAAAAAGATATGCTGCGGCAGCAAGACGCATTAGATCGCGGACTTCTTTTTCGTCAGGATGAAGCCAATTTCCAATCGCAAGTTTAAGCGCATCGACAAAATCATATTTGTCAGCTGTGACAGCAACTTCTAGAACGTCACTTGCAGCAAGGGTCTGAGGCACCTTATTCTTCTGGTGGTGAATGATTGCCAAGATAATTTCCAATGCAGTAGCATTGTCTTCAGGAAGTGATACCTCTGCTGGCCCATTCTGATCGAGCATATCATGACCTTCCTTCCAGTCAGGTCGAAACATAGCAAAGAAGGGTTTCGAGGCTGCCTTCAGAAATAGTGAATGGACACGAAACTTCTTTTTTTCCGGGCCAACAACCAGAATAACGTCGCCATTTTCAGAGATATTGACAACAGTGCTCGAATTATCGTCTTTTGGTCCTTCCATGTTGGGATCGCACGCTGTTTTCGTTTTGGCGTTAGTTGTTGTTGGTTGATACTAATTTGGTGATAATTCCTGTACTATGGTAGTCTTCAGAGGTTGTTGTATTGTTATTGTTGGTATCTTATATAGAGCGTTGAGGTGCTAATCAATACGCTAATCAGTTCGTATGGCCCCCTATTTACGGTCACATGATTGTACCGACAGGTTCATCATTATGATCTGTACAGTAGACCAAAAGAGATATATAAGCGCGCTGAAACACTAGCATATACGCTATACCATTATACGACAGTTGGCAAGTCTAGCTTTATGTTAAATTTGGTAGAATATTCTACTTTCAAGATTCCTCTAGTAAGTTCTGGCAGTAAATGCGATGCTCAAATTAGACTAATCTACTGGCTTCGCCATCTACAGATTCCCAAAGCTTCCAGTTTTGTATACTGGATTCTTCATACCAGTACAAAAAATATCAGTCCTATTGTTTAATTTAGCAATGATAAAGGGAAGGGCATCTTTATCTTCCACTAAGCGGGATTCTCATGGCGCTAGAGCACACATATCCATGCAGCTGCTTTCAATTTCGCCAGGTCATATTCTCCAGAGGAAGGTAGTCCGGATAGTATTGGGTTATATCAGGAACTTATTGATGCATGTGGCTCTGGAATTTGATTTAGATACACGGATAAGTTTTAGGCTGGTAAGAATGGCTCCGAATGAGAAAAAATTCAGATATATGCTTCTAGCCCGCTATCGCGCTTGACAGCCAACCAGATATAATACCAAGCTTAGATATCTTATAATACTTTCCAATATTCTAACTCAGAATTAAGAAATCAAATAGCTTTTTAGACTTGAATACTAAGAAATCTGAAAGGAGTGTGTGATTTATTTCGTACATTGCGTGACTATTTTGACTTCGTAGCTTAAACTTTATTAACGATTATATTATTGTGTGTCGAGCTAGTGTATGTAGAACTACTTTATATCAACAAACTTTCACAGCAATCTTCTACTTGCAGCCTTTTAGACTTCTCAAGTACGCCTCGTCTCTCCAATTCCGACTATGACAATTACCCCAATCTAGCACCTCCGTCCGCCTATTGCTTGTTCTATTTCACCACCTTTATCATCGCCCACAACATCCTCTATTATCCCCCTAAACTGCACTGGCGATCAATTTCATGATCTTGCGCTGACAACCCATCATCCTATCATACCCCAATCCAGCATCCAATCCGGCAACATGCCAATGAAAAAGCACCACTTTTAAGAATATAACTAAAACCACCTTCCCCCCCACTTTGAAGACTACTAGGCAATTTGTCTTCACCATTGAACTTCCCAACATCATAGGTTTCAAATAAGAGTCTCACAAGCTGAAAAGTCATGTAGTAGACTCTGTAAATTCATTTTCTCGATGAAGAGATATCAAGTGACAATGAGAAATTATATATAATCAAGTCTTAACCAACTCCCGAATCTTCTTAATTTCTTACCCGCAAATTATCAATGAGTCAAAGAGAAAAGAGTCTAAAATCTTAACCCATTAAAATTTTCAAGGCAAAACTTTCTTCGATTTCGTGAACTAACCAACTAGGAAGTATCATCACTGTATCAAACAACCCACAAAGTTGACCACTATGATGCCCTCTAATCACAAAACGTATTGCTTATAATTTATCATCAGAAACTCTTTGTAAAATAAAACAGGAGTTCTTTACCATGAAGTAGATTACGACCTGCGGATCATCTAACCGACTAGAATCCAGCACTACTTCGTCTCAGCTCTGCTGTTCTCTGCTTTACCCTAGGAATCTGAAATTCCAACAACTATAAAATTATACCTCTCTAACTCCTCTAAGCCAAAAGCAATTCTATAGTTTATCCTGAAGATTCAAACTTAAAGCGTTTAAATTTAAACCCCGCGGGCCCCAAAAATTTACATTCACCCCCTCAGCATTCACCCCCTCAGCATTCACCCCCTTAACCTCACAACCAAGTCAGGAAGTGAATCCCACGCCTCCCCTCCCACCCCGAATCCGACCCTCAATCCACCCATCCGCAAATAAATAACGCCCCAAACCCTCATTTCCAGTTCCTCAACCACCTTCCCGCATGAAGACACGTATTCGATGCAAGGTGTCTCGTTCGACGTTTTACATCGTGATCACCAAAGTCAACGTAGGTATCTATAATCTCGGGGTCCTCTTCTTCCTCCCCATCGAGAAATAATTATCCCATCCCCCTTCCCTTCCCTTCCCTTCCCTTCCCTTCCCTTCCCTTCCCTTCCCTTCCCTTCCCTTCCCTTCCCTTCCCTCCTTTTCTTCCCTCCTTTCTTTAATGAATTGAGATGAGGGAAAATGAAAACAGAAACAACAACGAAAAACGACTGCCAGAACAATAAATAACAAGCAAAGAAACGATGATAAAAAACCCCGATACACAAAGCTAACAATCTAAATCCAAATCCAAGTTCCCTCGCAGAAATATGAAGATATTGTATTGTCTATATATAATAGGATTCCCCCCTTCCCCCCGAACCCAAATCCAAATATTGCGAGATGAATAGGCACCTAGGTACTTACACAATGAAAATTAACGGAAAGAAGTAGATCTAGCCATCCTATCCCATCTAATATCTATCTAATATCTATCTAGGTGTATATCTACCCTTCAAGTTTTCCCCCTCAACTTACCCCATCCCATCCCATACTTGACCGCCCCCTACCCCCCAAACCCTTCCCCCAAGCCCCTCCCTCTTACTCCTCCCTCTTACTCCTCCCCCTTACTCCTCCCCCTCCCTCTTACTCCTCTCTCTATACACATATTATTATTTACTATATACCTACATACCTAAATACCTACCTATATACCTATCTAAATACCTACCCAGGTAATAGATACCTAATATACATCCCTAAGAGAGCGTAGATTTGAAGTTTGAACTCCATATATATATATATATATATATATATATGCCAGCTTGAACTTGCGCCTACGCTGCGCTGTGGATAGGTTGGGGGACTTTTGGTGTGTAGATTTATGTATGCACGATGATAAAACCGGATTGATTCATAACTGATAGATAGATACCTAGGTATTGATATCTTTCTTTTGGTGAGAATGAGGTGAATAGAAAGAAAGAAAGAAAGATAGGGAGGAGATGAAGAACAAAATGTATAAAAAGCATGAAAATTGAAAATCCTTGGTATTGTATCATTCGCTCATCTATTGTCATCTATCTTTGGTATAACTCGTGTAATCTGAATGCATTGCAATCGCATCTTGCCCTTATCAACATTTCATCCCCCCTTACCCCTCCTCCGGTCCTAAATACATCCTCATCCCCACCAATTCTCATATCGCATTCCCGTGCATTCATCCCCTACCTCAAACCCTAGGCACCCGAAATCTAAGCATCAGAGATCTAAGCACCAAAAACCTTGAATCGCTCCTCAAGCGGCATGAAAGCCTTTTCACCAGCAGCTGCAGTTGGAGTGCCGAAAACGAGTTGAGCATCGAGTTCCCAATCGGCGGGGATATTCCATCTATTGTATGAATGATTAGCTTGGCTTCTCCTTCTTTCTTCTCTATTCATTGCCGTTCATTGCATTTTCAGAACATCTGCTCCCGTCTCCATTAATTGCAATGAAGTTTCCTTGCAAAAGCCATTCATCTGTCTCAGCCCCACTCCCGCCCTCCCATAACTCTCAACTCCCAACCATCAAATCAAAGAAACAGAAAAACAAAAATAAAAACTCACTCAGCAGCAACCTTAGCCCCAATCAAAGGACTATAATGTTGCAAATTAGCGCCCAACCCCTCAGCTTCCAAGGCCGTCCAGATAGCATATTGTGCCATAGCATCACTCTGAGTCGCCCACTTAGGGAAATGATCGGCGTAAGTTGGGTATGCAGCCTGCATTTTCGAGACGACTTTTCGGTCTTCAAAGAAGAGGACCTGTCGAATGAGGAAGGGGTTGTTAGTTTATTTATGCCTATTTTAGACGTGGGGACGAGAAAAATCCCAATGAATACATACCGTTCCATAAGCCCCTCTAAATCCACCAATTTTCTTCGCCGTCGCCTCGAATTGCGCTTCTGGAACAATAGCCTTCAATGCCTCCTTGGTCATATCCCATAGCTTCTCATGTTCGCTCTTCAAGAGAAGAACGATTCGGGTGCTTTGAGAGTTGAATGATGAGGGAACGTGGAGAAGTGCTTGTTCGACGATTTCTTGGATTTGGGAATCGGGGATTGGAGAGCTGGATGAGAGGGCGTAGATGGTGCGGCGGGATTGGAGGAGTGAGATGAAGGGGGTTGAGGGGGACATTTTTGCGTTTTGGGTGGGAGGTTGTGGTTGTGGTGTGTTAAGTTAAGTTAAGTTAACTTGCGGTTTACGATTTGTTAATGAGTAGGTATTGGTAAATAGAAAAGAAGAAGATGAGGATATTCCAACCTTCTTATACCTAGCCACCGTATAGCAGGTAAAAAGTACGTACCGTACCTCGACTCCACCGAGAAGGAACGACCTAGGTAGTCAGTCACCCGCTCTGCCCCGCCAGACTAGTCCGTCCTACTGGTCCCACCATTGACACAACCTATCAAAGGATCAATTCACCAATATGCATCTTCCGATACAGAGGTACAGCCCCACTAATTCCCCATTAGGTTCCTTAAGATCTAACAATATCATGCCATCAATGTTGGCATTTTTGGGGGGAAACTAGAAGGTTCTAATTCTAATTTCTTCAAAACCAATCATAGAATAGAAACCTCGAGTTCTTGTAACCTAACCAAAAGACATCTATATACGTACAATTTCAACATTTCAACATCACATTACACCCCTTCACCAATTTCCAGATATCACAATCCCAATTTTCCATTCTCTCCTCTCCCCCTCCATTCTCTCCTCTCCCCCTCCATTCTCTCCTCTCCCCCTCCATTCTCTCCTTCCTCCTTCCACTTCTCCTCCCCCCTCCCCCCTCCAATCATTTAACATTTAAGCGCCTAGATTCACCGGGGTCCTTCCACCCCCACTCAGCCCACCTCATCGATTCATCGATGATCCAATACCCGTGCACCTACTCTCTTTACAAATTATTCTAATTATTTATCACGATATCTAAGCATTTGGTCATCCATAACCAACACTCCCGAGGTCTTACCAACAACTTACCAACCAACCAACCAACCAACCAACACCCCACTCCACGCAATCCCAACCACCAATCGGAATCCCCCTCCCCCCGGCTCTCAAGGATCCGCCTATCCTATCGGCCTATCCGCTTACCTATCCGCTTACATATATATCCGCATACATATACATATCTATCCGCTGCAATCCCACCAGTCACAAGAGGTTCCGCGCAACAGTACTGTGCTACCGTGCTACCGTGCAGGAAGATCCATATTTATTGTTTAAGTATTATAAAGCTTTTTGTAAGCCAGCCAGCCAGTATTATCAATTGATTGATCACCAATTTTGACGCCTGAATTGCGAATTCTCATCGATCGATATAAGAATCAGATTCAGAAATTATTTTACTGTGTATGTATATAATATGCCTGAAACGAAGTTCGTTTCAGGGTTTCGGGGTTGTAGGTTGTAGTTGTAGTTGTAGAGTCTACAACCAAATCAAGAGAGCGGAAACCATCACGTGATACCTCGTTCACCCCCCCCCCTCTTCCCCCGCCTCTTCTTTTCCACTCCATAGTTTTAGTT
>JANPYM010000002.1:2432005-2514046 GCA_025890175.1 Ciborinia camelliae
CCCCCGCCTCTTCTTTTCCACTCCATAGTTTTAGTTTTCGAAGAAATTATATTTTTTTCCTTTTCTTCCTCTTCCTTTCATTCCCTCCCTTCCTTCCTTTCCTTCCCTTTCCTCCTCCCTTCCTTCCCTCCTCTCCTCCTCCTTCCCTTCCCTCACTTGGAAGGATCTACATATTCATCTCATCTCATCTCATCTCATCTCATTTCAATATCTCAAAATCCAATATATAAATCCAATAAATAAAATTTTCCACAGAAAGATAGATACCCTAGATCCTTCCTTCCTTCCTTCCTTCCTTCCTTTATATCTACGAAACCACGAAACCACGAAACTAGCCCTCCCCCGCCCGCCCCCCCAAAAAAATGGAACACTACACTATCTGACTATCTGACAAGACAAGACAATACCGATAGGATCTTGAAACCCCCTCTTCCCCCTCTTCCCCTAGAAGAAACATTCAACACCCAACACCCAGCATATGATAGAATAGTAGAATAGTAGAATAGAACCAGACAGATAGATAGATATCTCCAAGAAAAAAAATCAACATCAAGATCAACATCAGCATCAGCATGTATCAAATCAAGATCAAGATCAAGATCAAGATCCATTGTGTATTTCATTTCATTTTATTCTATTTCAATTCATACAAGTATTCTCATTCAAAACCTATATATACATAACATCCCATCCCATATCATACCTAGGTAGGTAGGTAGGCAGCCCACCGCTGATCCCCATCCCCAAGTCCATCCCCACGCCCAGCACAATCCCAAGCACGGAACCATCTCATCTACCTACCCCCCACCACCACCACCCATTGATTTCCCATTACAAAGTCGCAAATGCTTGGATTATTCTCCTGCGATGATCGCATCGCCATATGCCCAAGCAAGCAATCTATTCTAAACGCCACTCAACGCCCTGTTGATGAAGAAGATCAACATTCGGAAAACCACCCAGCCAATAAATACCCTTCCATGACTAGGGACCTAGGTATAGGTATGTATGCAAAAGTTTATAACCAAAAAGTCCATTGCATGGAAGCAACGCAAACTACCACCCAGTGAGCACGCGTATGATACAACCCAAATATGCCATGAGATATTGGCATCCTATGCGTATTTACAATCTCCACCATGTGGATAGGAATCCCATCCTTGGTGATATTTGGGAATAAAGCAAGAGGGCAAAGAAGAAAAGACAGAAGTGAAGTCGGTCAATCACCAAGTCTCGGCAATATATTGCCCAGCCTCATTCTTCAACTTCCAAAAGTTCTTTGCCTCCTCTCGACCCAGATTACCCTTCTCCATGGCAACATCCACAAGTGCCTCCTCAACACCTTCACCCATTCCCTTACTACTACCACAAACAAACACTCTACCGTCCAAAGCATTGATGATAAACCAGACCAAATCTGCTTGATGTCGAACTTCATCCTGTACATATTTACCCTTCTGTTTACTTCCTGGTCTTCGACTTTGAACGACCTTCTTAACTTCCGATTCATGTACACCCCATTCACCAGAATATAATTCATCGAGAAGAGAATCCCTAACTCCTTGAAGAACCCAAACTTTATTTGCGCAATTGGCATTCTTGAGGCGACGTTGGACAAATCCTCTGAATGGAGCAACTCCTACACCTGCACCAATTAAAAGCATAGGTCCATCAGAAACAAATTCTCTGGCGAGAGGATTTGCCATCAATCCTTTGAACATTGGGATTCTAAGGTTGACCTTTTTTCCTTCGTTTTGTGCTGCGATGAATTTTCTTGCTTGTCGTTCAAAGAATCCTGATCCAACACCAATACGATTTCCCCCACGCCAGTTATTTGTTTCATGAACAGTGACTGCAATTTCGATGAGTCGACTACAACCTTCAACTGGTACACAATTTTCCTGAGGATCATTGGACATTGAGTAGAATCGAGGTCTCAATGTTTCAAGTACCGAGAGAAGATGATCGAGAGGTGGTTTACTGGATGTGAATGCGTTTAGAAGTTGAGGGATTGTGATATGTGGTCCAGTTCTGAAATCGCAGAATGTTCCTTGTCCTTCTCCTGAGCAAAGATATAATAAAATCTTCTTCTCTTCTGGGTCGATGGCATATTCGGCGAGTAATCGTAAAATCTTCTTGTTAGGTGGATATGATTGGATATCAGAACACCAAGTTAATAAGTCGCGTCTGGTTGTGATTAATTCTCTTGGTTTATCATCTCCCCAAATTGTAGGCCATCTGCCAGAATGGGTGTTCAATAAGATCTTTCGATCACGAAGATATCTTGGGATAGATAACAAATCCAATAATTCTTCAACCATTGACTCTTCATTTGGTGCCATGACACCAATTGCACCACCGACCTTAAAATCAACCCCACCTTCTTCCGGGTAATCCGTAACATCCAAATCAAAATGATATGTTCTCTTCTCAGCACCAGGTTTAGTCAACTCTCTAGCATTAAATATTCTCGCCGAGTAAACTTCGTAAGGTGGATGTGGTTGAACGAATGAAGGTGGTTGAATTTTGGTGTCGACATTTAACTTGGCATGATGTGGCGTGAAATCAATCGAACCATTTTGCATACCAATTCCGGAATCAATATTCGAAGTGACATTTTTGATATCTGCGGCATCTGCGACATCCATAGGGGGTTCGACATTGATCGCTCCTCTGTTTTCATTGACCTCCAAAGATCCCATACTTTTGACAATATCCCGAACCTTCTCCTCCTTCAGAGAGAGAATATCCATCGTCTTCGGTGGCAAATCTGGTAGACTCGTCAATCGTGTAGGAATCAATTCAATCTTTAAAGCCAAGCTCTTATAAGCATCGTTATCTGGCAATCTTGGTCTTTCATATGTGAGTCCATCTGTTTTGGTAATTGCCATACAGCAACCCCCACCACAGCATTGTTCTACCAATTTTGTGCCCGCCTCCCCAATAATTCTTCGCATATCGGTAGCATTTTGTGATATAAGTTTGGTTGAAGCTCGGCGACGACGTGGCTGGATCTCTTCGGGTTCGAGGTCGGAGGAAGAAGAGGAGGAATAAGTGAGGGAGGGGACTTGAGAGACCTGGGAGCGGGGTGACTCAGGTTGTGGTTCTTGCGGTATACAATGGGATGTAGTAGCCATTCTTGAGATTTGAGGACGCGACATTGTTCGAAGTAGAATTGTTGAACGACGGAGCATATACCAATGTACAAGTATGTGGGATGAGGACGGAGAAACGGAAGAAGGAAAAAGGCAGTCGAGCCAGGTTTTTTGAGGTGTGCTAGTCAATGCAACTTTTGAGTTTATACGGCCGTTAGTATTGATTGATCGTCGGAATGGGATGATGTAAGAATTGACTGAAATCGATCGAATCGATTGTGTGGGTTGGTGGTAGATAGGCAGGTATGGGATTTGCTTGATTTGAATTTGAATGATTGTTATATTATGACTGTAGGTTTCCCAATGGTTTTTGATTGTATCAGAATGAATGAGGGTTGGAATAAATAAATATATTATTAATTGATGAATTGGTGATGAATTTTCCTTTTCTTAAAGTAAAAAAGTCAATTTTCAATATGAAGTGGCGCGGGAAACGGAGAGTTGATATCTTATGGATTTTATGCTGGGGTTCCTCTATGTTGGTCGATGTTGGTGGATGTTGATTAGGCCACCGTATGATGAAAAAGGACCTAGTCCGACACCGGGATTGATTAGCCTTACGAAGAAATATATGTAAGCTTTTATCATGTTTCACTCTTTGCTCATCATGTATGATCAGGAAATCTACCTTGGCTTACGGAGAATTGTTAAATATTACAATCATATGCATCAAGTTTATACAAGCATGATGAGAAGATATCATTCATTCTCTTTTGATTATGGCTAAGATTGTCTGACTTACCTCTTTTATCCAAATCAATTATCATCACATCAGCTCAACCTTGATCACTCTAATCCATCCATTCAACACATACATACTCCATAAATACATACATGACCCGATCGACATTCATCTCTCCTCTCCTTCTATTAAAACCTAGAATTACCCATTCGGGGGATATAAGCCCTTTTAAGTAGGTATATCGGGTAAAGGCAATACCTACCCTCTTGCTGTTCATAGTTAGTACGGAGTATACACTTACCATAAGCCACATTGGGGAAAATATTCCCTGTCATAAGCAAGCCTGGTCATGGACCTTGTCATGAAATGGGTCTTATCACTCGTTACTTATCAGATCCGAAATGTGGGCTAAGGTTCCGAGGGAATGAGATTCGGTAAGTGGTAATTGATCTGGCATGATGAATGATATGATATATCATATGAGAGACGGTAAGATGATGGGGTGGGAAAATGAGCTGAAGAATGGATAGTATTGTATATCGATAATTCAGTACAAGAATAAGGTATGAATATGAATAGAGCTACTCTAAACACTACCTACCTGTCTTTGGGCGGGAAAGTTATTTGGACACTGATACCTAGTATTTCCACGGATAAATACCTACCTACATACATACCTTCCTCTACCCCCTTTCCTCAATTTCCTCACCAATACATGCACAATGCACGATACACATTGGATGTTTCTTCTTACACCACCATCCATCATCATCCATCCCACTCACATGCAAATCTTCAAATTCTTTCCTCGGAGTCGCCTAAATTCTTAGTATTATACGTACAGGATGGATCTTCAAACGAACAATAAATAAATAACCTCGGGCTTCAAGGGTAACCCAACCCAACTGACTCAGGTCTGAGACATGGCTTTTATGCTAGACAATGCCAACCTACGAAAACGCCAAGCGGAGAATACCTAGAATGAATAGAATACGGGGAGGGGTTGGTTTGATCTGATAACTTTAAATTCCTATGAAGCGAAACAAAACAAAAAAAGGAAGATATGTGGACATACATACCTACTCCGTATAGGCTACAGTATTGAATCTTGATGAATAAGTGAGTCGGTGAATGACCTACCGATACTCAAGTCTGGTCGGTCCACGGTATCATTCATAACTTCCCAACAAAAAAAATCATCCTTGATCTATCCCATCCATCCATTCATTCATCACATCACATCACATCCAACCGGGCCATACACCTCACATTACATTCCACCTGCAGCTCCATCGGGCATGAAGAAATGAAGAAATGAAGAAACGGAACACACCTAGTACATAATCTCATCAGATTAGATCAATCAGATTAGATCCTACTTTATCTTACCTTACTTACCTTACCTTACTTTACTTCTCCCCCTACCTCAACTACCTTGGCATACATGTAACTATAATCCTCCATTCGTCTATTCTAGACATATTTTTATTTCCATTTTTGTTTTTGTTTTTATTTTGATCAACTGCTAATAAGTTCTAGGTAACCGTACCAAAGTTCTAACGAACTATATATACGATTTATATTACCTATTCATAGGTAGGTACCTATCTAGGTATTATTAGGTAGATAGCAGTATTCTATATATATGGAAGACCTAGTCAGTCCATATCGACTTCAGTTTATCAATACTTATAAGTTACATGACATAACCTCCTAAGGACCTAGCCTCTAGGTACCTAGTAGTTCAACTTTTTCTTTTCTTTTCCTTTCTCCTCTCCTCTGCTCTTCCATGTAATGTAATTGTATATAAGGGAACGGCGATACGATAGATGGATATTTTCCGTGTCCAGTTGCCAGGGCTTGCCGATCAGTGAGTTGGAACCTCTTTGTGATCGCTCGCTAATAGTTAGCTATACTGCATTGTCCTTGTCCTTGTCCGTGTCCTGAGAACATAACGCGTGGTTACGACTCATGTTATCGAATCAAATAAGGAAGTGATGAATTTGAATTGCGATTGAATGGAATATTGATTACAATTGTGAGGGTTGGTGTTGGTGTTGAGATGATCAGATTGTTGGATGTTGGATCTGGGGTTTGGATGTTTCAATGTTTGTCTTGTTTTGTTTGGTTTTGGAATGGGATGGGGGCCGAATTCGGAGATGAGATGAGATGATCTGATATGATATGATTGATATGATTAGATAAGAATGGGTGAGACGTTGAGTGAGACAAAGAAAAAAAAATAAAGTCGATATGATATGACCGGGCAAGTAAGCAAGCGGTGGAATTGGACCTCGGAAAGAATATGTGGATGGGAGATGGTAGCACGTGATTTGTAGGATGAAGGGGTATGGATTTGAATTCTGTGGATGGATTGTTCTTCATGACTTTTAACTTACCGGTCCCTTTTTTCTTCATTCCTCTTGAGATTCAATTTGATCGAAATGATGATATTTCTATTTTTTTATTCCTTTATCTAGGTCATTTATTCATTTATTCATTCATCTATTCTTAAATTCTCATCCGCATAAACGAAATTTATCAGTTGAAAGTTTGAAAGTGGCTTCCTTCCTTCGACGTCTTTACATGCTGTTTTCATTTTAGGACGGGACTGTCGGACTGTCATCAGGAAATGCTCCTTGCAATTTCTAGCTACCATCTTTCCTCGGTTTGAATTGGACGAGATGTGATGAGTGGATTCTCTTTCTGGAAGTTACGTTACGGGTCGTGCTGCTTGGGCTCAGATTCAGATCTACTCTTTCCTTCTATACTCACTGCACTGGAAGAGATTGAAGATTTTGCTAAGTTTATCTTTATGACCGACTGCGACTTCCTTTTCTGACGACTTCTGTTTTTGCTAGTCATCACTGCCATTTTTCATGATTTGCCCTTCATATTACCATATCTAAACTTTTCTTCTTCCCGTTTTTGGGTCTCAGCGTTTGTATTTCGTTTGTTGGAACCCTTCCATCATTTTCAGGACGAGATATCTTCCGGGTTTTCTATTTGTGGTGATTGCTTCATTTGTTTTTGATTGCTCTTTTCATTGAGGATATCCATCATCGTGGATTTCCTTTTAAACCATGAATTATACTATGTAATTGAGATATTGTGGTATTATGGTGCTGGCTATGTTGGCTATGTTGGCTATATTTAAACTTCTGGAAAGCAGATGTTTATCATTAGGGAACTTGCGAAGCACAATATAACCGACAGACTCAGAAATTTACTACTCCTTCCCATAAAGTTTATTGGAATAAGTAAGTCATACCCGCAATTCATTTTCTGGTCTCCTCTCCTACCCTATATCTTCCATTCAAAGATTCGAGAACCAACTTCTATATCCATACAACATATTTCGGTCGACAAAATTGCAATCAACTTCTATCCCTTTTTAATATCGATATTCATTTAAGCCCCCCCAAGATTATTGTGCTGTTTTCGATTGATCATCGCAAATATTCATTATGGAGACTCATTCTTGTCCTTCTACATCAATGGTTAGTTGTTTTACTGAAATATCTACCGCCATCTTGTCTTTAACACCAAATTAGAACCCTCAGCTACCCGATGGGGATTACGACACCGAATTTCCACCACTGAATGCCCAGTCAACTGTAAGCCATATTTCCGAAGCCTATAGATAAACCCTGTCTAATATAACACTAGCAACCTACCAGTCTTAGCACACCGGTGTCTGGGGCATCTCGAGTATCTTCAGGAGTAGAAAAATTATCGCTATCCCCACTTGAAAACGAATTATCCACATATAGATGCAATTGCAAATGTGGTCCATTCCCAGACGACCCTTTGAAGGCCGCTTATATCTCTTTCATCAACTCCTACCACAAAGTGACATGCAACAAACTCTTCGTCCTCGATTTCCCTCTATTCTCCAGATTACTCCACGAGTTGATGCTTTGGGATCGTATGAAACAAAAAGTTCTACCTGAGCTCGAAGAAAAAAACTTCGATGAATGGGTGATAAGAAATTTCGACTGGTTCAAGGGAACATCTCTTCATGGCCAAGCATATCTCAAGACATGGCGTAAAATGATGAAATTAACATGGAAGGAAGACTCTGCCAGAATCGTTAATTGGCAACTTTTACGTTCGACAATAAGCACGGATTCTGAAAAGCAGAAAGTGAGGACGCTTAATGAGGAATATAGGACCATGCTTGGTAAGAAGGAGCAAGAATCTGGCGGTTTTGTACGTTTTTTGTTAGGTGCAAGGTTTTTATCAAAATAGCGTCTTTGCAACATGACTTTCCACTTATAAACTGGGGATAATGCGCAAGATGGGAGTCGTGGTTCGGAGGATAAGTGCGAGTATTCATAGGTGGAGTTTTTGATGGTCTGGACAATGGAAAGAAGTGCAGAGCGGGAGCCTTTCGCACTTTTTATGGTTTGATCGGAAGGCATCCCAGATGCATGGTTTTGTTACCTACTTTATGTGGTAGCCAGCGGCATAAAATGCACAGTTCTTATAGCTTCTTTGTATCATATGTTACAGCGTTTCTTCTAGCCATAGCCTTTCAATATGGATAGGTATTTTTCAGTTATATCTTTCTCTCCTGCAACGCTGCTAATTTGTGAGGATGAGAACTCTACGCTCAAATGATATGGTATTTACTTTTTTTCTTGCGTTACTCTGTTCGCTGAATGGGATTATAGGGTTATCATTTGCAAATTTCCATGATCCGGAACGGGAATCTTGTTGCTGATGGCATGTGAGATTTTGAGCGGGGTACAGAATATGGAATGTCTAAGTGGACTGACTGACTGCCTGTACGGATATCCTGCGATTTTGAGCTTCTTTTTCGGAGAGAGGGGAATGAGAATGGTCGTAGCATGTATGATAACCATTGCAAGTTTATTGAATCGGAGTATACGGGTTGTCTAGGTAGGTGGGTAGGTAGGTAGGTAGGTAGGTATTTAAATCAACCTCCTCCTCCTGGATATGGGCGGGATGATCTCGTCATTGTGTATTAATTCAAGAAGTGCTAGGGAAAATTTGGAGTGGGGGTGGGAGTGGGAGTGGGAGTGGGAATGGGAGTGGGAGGATGCTTGGAATTTATGGAATGCTTATTGGTGTGTGGGTTGGGGAGGTGAGGTGAGGTGAGATGTAGGTTAGGTGAGATGTAGGTTAGGTATAGATGAGAAATAAGAGTAGAGATAGGAGAATGGGAATGATAGGATGATTGCAGTTTTCTTTTATTTGAGATTTCTTTGGTAGTTTTTCTTGTCCTTTTTGCTTTCGGGGTTATCAGTGTATCAGTATTTTGCGATTGAGAAGGTGATAGGATGGGATGATAGTTCCCCCTGGCCCTCCCACAATCTCCCCGCGTCTAGAATACATACAACACAAGGTGTTGATGATGAAATGTGATATATTGTCATGATATAACGCTCACAAAATGGTTGGCAGAGACCCATATCCCTCTCTAGAACTTCAGGATTTTTCGAGATTTGGAGCGGGTGTTGATGGTTAAAGGGTTGGTAGGTACCGCGTGTTCTTTTTATATCCGCGTGGTGAGCATTGGAAGGGGTAGGGGATGAGGGTCAATAATTTATGGGGTTGGTGAGTGAGTGAATGAATAAATCCCATATACAATGACCTTGGGAGCGCATAGAGATCCAACCTTGGAGACTTAGCTATTCAGTATCGGTGAATGATCGCTTGGTGTTTTTAGATGGCAGAGCTGGTCGAGGAAGGTATTTTGGGAAGGGAAAGAGGGAAAGGGGTGAGATGTTTATCGTCTTTTTTTACTGATGGGGTATTGTTATTGTTTCTTTAATCCTATATAATTTTCACTCTCTGTATCAACTCATCTCATCTCCCTCATCTCATTCCATCCCATCCCACCCGTTTATAAAACAGTCTTTCCCATGCTTCCCCTAAAACACTTCAATCCAAGACACGTGTTGCAAAACTTATTTATGATTGAAGCGTAAGCCCAATCTTCGCTCCGTGAACCTAGGCTAGAATTTCTGTAGTCATAGAAATATTTTTTGCACTTGATCGCTGAAGGTCCTGGGAAGAGGTGTTTATATATTGGGTTTGTGGGTTCTTGAGCTGGAGCTGGGGATGGGGATGGGGAGGGGAAGGGAATTTTGTGGGGAACTTGGGAGAAGGAGGGGTATGTATTTACTACGAATGGATTGGCTGAGCAGTTGAGGGGTGGTGTTATGACTAATAGGGACTAGTGGGGAGGAGTTGGGAGGGGGGGTTAGCTTACTAGGTGGAGATGGAGAAACGTCTATTTAAAAGACTGCTGACAGCCCTTGATTTGAGTTAATCACCTTACTGTTTTGGATCATCGGAGAAGGAATATTTTGAGGTTGAGATTGGAAAGGGATGATGAGGTTTCGTGTCCGAGACAAGCTTCTTGGGGGGAGATGTATTGGCCGTCTTGAGATTCTCTTTGCTTGGTTATTTTGTTGTCGTTTTTTGTGTAGAAATGCTGTCGCTGTTGTTTTAAGCGTATCAATGGGATCATTTTCCTTTTTCTGAGATGGCAGTGAACGGCGGGGAAGGTAGACTCGGGAACTGGATGAATTGAGGGAACGTTGGGTGGGGATACGTTGCCGAACTGTTTCCTCTGTTTTGCTTCGAAAATAATGGATTGTTTGGAGATTAATGGGTGGAGTTTGAGAGTTCTTTTATGTTGAGTTGGTAGTTGATGATTGAGAGGGGGGATGCGGGGCTGTGATTATTGTGGGGGAACATGAGAGGCGTGGCGGTGAATCTTTGACTACAGGTATGTTTGCTATTATACGGAAAAGGAGACTTCTACTGTTGTAACCAAATGTTGTAGATGGTGCCTATAAAAATGCTTAAAGGCATGGTATTTGATATTCACTTACTGAGGTGCGCTCTATGAGCAATATGGCTTGTTAATGTTAGTACTACCTCTTTCCCACTTCTGATAGTTCAGAGGTACGTTAATATGAATATAAATTTGAATTCATACTCAACCCAGGTAACTCAATTCATTGATTCTTAATTTATTCCCAATAAACTTGGTATATCTGTATATTCGTGACAGCCTCGTCGCTCTCAAATCCTTCAGAGTATAGCATTGCATTTGTACAGAGGGGCGTTGGATTTTCTCTTTTCCTGCAAGTGGGAAAAGTGTGCCTGAAGTTGCTATCATGATGAAGTTCTCAAAACACGCGCACGCACAGAGTATTCTTGATTTGCCGCTTTGATCGCAGGCCGCAATATTTCTATCAATTCTGATCTTTCGTTCTTAGTCCCAGGATATATTTTGCATTCGATTAGGAGCGACTCGTGGAACTTATTTTTACCCCCTTTTGGAGATCTCGAAGTACACTTCTACTCCTCATTACTCCCTACCAACTTGGAATCCTTCAGGATTATAGTCTGATTCAAGTGTAATTTCTGCATGGTTTCTGAAAGTCCCTCAAATGAGGGGCAGAGTGAAATGGACGAGTCGAGGTACACATACCCGGTAATCCTCCCAGACCATATACAGCACCCTGATATCGAAAATTCTTCCCATGAATCTCCAGTTGAAGCTGAAAACAGTGATGTACTACTTATCACAGTCCGAATTCTTAATGGGGGCTTTATATCTTGGTTACACGTTCCCGGATCTTGGTGTATATTCGTGAACACTTGGTAGCTACAATCCCAACCTGCATTCCAAGTCTCACAATCTCTAACCTTTTCGTCGCATGGTAGGGGGATCATAAACGCATTTGGTGTCTATCAGACGGTCTACCAAGCCGACTTTTTAAATTTTGAATCTGCGTCTACTATCTCTTGGATTGGTTCCGTTCAAGCTTCCCTTCTGTACATGGTAGGCGCTGCAGCCGCCCTATATTTGGACCGGTGCCATTTTGAGTCTTCTGGGAATAATACTTACTAGTATTGCCAAAACTTATTGGCAGATGATCTTATCCCAAGGAGTCATTGTGGGATTCGGTACTGAGTGCTTGTTTGTTGGTGCTATCTCCATCATTCCGCAGTACTTCACCACCAAGAAGATGTTCGCACCATGCCACAAGTACTCGTTCAATATTGTTGTTATAAAATAGTTCTACACACACTAGCTCGACACACAATAACAATAAGTTCAATAATAACACCCGTCTCAACTCAATCGGTCCAATCGTTCTTTGAGATGGCATTCTCAAGAAGGGCTATCATCCCCGATGCTACATCTGCAGCGTATACATGCGCCTTGGGGTAGGCTTTTAAAATAGCCTCTGTAACCATACCGGGCCCACATGCGCTATCTAGTATGATTGGCCTCTCGGGTAACCCGGAAAGTAGAGGAATTGCGTGGGCAATGACACTGCGAGTACTACCTCCAAGACGACGCTCATAAGTTGAGGTCTGCGTATTGAAGGAATCGCAAAGAGGAGAAACATCGGCTGTTTTACTCATGATTACTCAAGAAGCTGGGTGTCGTTTTGTTTGGTGGTAGAAAAATATCCCAAGCAGCGGGGAGTTCTAAGACATGTAATTAGTCTTTTGTTTGTGAAATCCGGATGGTGACTTGCTTATAAGAGAACCATGGTTCTCCTCGGTGTTGGTACATTAATCGAGTTTGGTACGTATCCATTTATTGGGTCGTGGATGTAACTATGTATGTTTATTTGTTTTATTTTTGGCCACCGACATAATCCTAGCGGCACAGCATAGGAGGATATCTCATAGATATGCATGATTATCCGCGTTTGAGCAAGTCCTAATTCATTCATTCCTACCTATGTATAACAGTCTTAAAAAACTTCTAATTCTTATAAATTGTGGGTATCTATACATGTCAACAACAGTTGGCAGGCCTAATCCGTTGAAGCTAAGCTTGCAAATTCTTAGATGCACCTCATTACTCTAAGAAGTGGGTGGATTGGGACAATAGACTTTATGAGATCGGCCATGATTCCAGAGGATCGTTTTATGTTCATATTGTGGTGGATAAATTGGAGATATGTAGTGCGGGGTTGGAAAGGGGATGAGTCCATCGTGGTTGGTGGCTTGAATTTGATATTTTATAATTGATGCAATATAGAGGGTACTTCGGGACTCTGCCAAACTCTGCCAATCTAGGTAAGATTATAATTTATCATTCATCCCAAGTGCAGTGAATGCCAAATAAACCAAAGTACCTACCTAGGCGTCCGTAAATTCTCATCGTCTGGCTATGAGCAAAGCCCAAGGAGAATCTCGCGCTGGTCCGATCGACCCTTACATTGCAAACCACGGAAATAAAATACTGTAGGTGTAGGATGTCTAATTCTTTGTGCTGGGGTTTTAGTTTCGTCTGATGATCCGTCTTGAAGGGTGTTTTTATCATTCAATCTCCATTATTGTTGTCATTTGATCTCGTCTTTCCAGGGTTGTTTTGGGTGGTTTTTTCTGTATCTTCTCATCTCAGGCTTGATTCCGAAGTTGATTAATTTATATGCCGGTTGCTTCTGGGCATTGCACTACACGCACCACTCAGGTGGTACTCTGAGATATCTCTAAAGCATCAAATATTAGGAAGTTTGGAAGTTTATATACCTTCAAAGGTTCCTGGAGAGTTGGTAACGCGGGCCTGGGGCTAGGCTTGAATAGTGGGAGGAGAAGAAAAACGGACTTTGGGGGTGAAGTGATGTAATTTAGATGATCATGTCTCGTGGATGGATATAAGCCATGGGCACGAAACGAAGTTTCATTCCAGTGCACATTTTTCTGAAAGGCACAAGAAGAGTGGGGACATGTATTTGACTAAATAGACTGAGCATTATATAAGAGCTTACAGCCGTTCCCATTTTTTGACAGAAATACGCAACCTGAACCATCCCACCATTCTCAATAGAATCTCTGTAAAGTGTATAATTGGAAGTCGGGTCCGGAAACTTGATATGGTATTACTGAGTAGGTAGTGGATGCAATCACTATTATCTTATCTTATATTAAAAGATTCCTATGTATGAAAGCATCCCGCTCAGACTTTGGTTTCTCGCTGTCATTTTTCGGTTTTATATTTAATAATTACGGACCCTAGTTGAGAAGATAAGACCATTCAAAAAATTTCCTAATGTGACGTCTGGCCCCGACTTCCATTTCCAGAACCTCTTCCCCTTTCAGTTCATATTTTGCCTGTCCATAATTTGTTCCGTCATCAAGATCAAGCCATAGGTACCTATGTAATGCCTATCAAGCTCTGATAATTCCATAAGAGAATGGCCATTAGTTTTCGACCAGAGATCAGAGCTCCTTCTATGTTGAGATTACACCGAGTAATTGAAAATGAGATATATGTTGATTCCCCGGCTTCAAGAATGGATTTGATTTAATTATTTTGGGTGAATTGAGTGTGTGAATCATTGTGGCGTTAGAGGTTCAATGGCGGAAATAAGCGCGAATATTATAATTAAGCGAGTTTATGGGAGGGGTAGGAAAGCGGGGGTTTGGAGCTGGCGAGTTGGAGCTGGCGAGTTGGTAAGGGTCTTGATCTCAAACTGAAATGGCACTGTGCAAGAGCAGAGTGCGAGACCCTGCGATGAGATCTGAGATAGAATTTGGGGTAAGACATTCAATTAAATGTGTCGAGTTGAACTCTCGTAGATTTTGTTCTTCTTTGTTATCGATTAAGGAGAGGATTGGTCTACTTTTTGGCAGGTAGTCTCGACTTTTGTTATCGTCGATGGAAGTGCATAAGAGATGAGAACAGGAAGTAGTCTAGAATAGCTTTAGTGCTAAACTCATTAGGTATCCCAATTCTAACCCGAGATTGCGTCTAATATAAGCAGAATCTCTGAATTCTCTCCAATTTTCCCCTTTGAAAATCCTGTCGAGAAATATCTTACTAAGTCGCTACTTGGACGGATATTGGGGATATTCACTTGCTATTACGAGGGGTAACCTGAACCATCGTATCCAATTCTGTTTTAATTCGTTCGACTGAGGGGGAATTTGTGATCATTCACTAGATACCGCCAAAAATCATATTACCTTGAGAGTTCATTATTGTTCCCACAAGATGCATAAATAATGTTGTATAGCCGCTGTACAGGGTAAAACTGACACAGTTCCTAGAGCACAAGTTTCTCTACAGGCTGCGTTTAAAAAGAAGGGCCTTGATTCTCATACGTTTCAAATATGATTGGCGGGTTACTGCTTAATATTTTCCTCTTTCAGATTAATGGTGGGAGGAAGAAAGATGATGGTGTGAATGAAGTGATTGCTGTCGAATTTAACCAAATATTACTCGCTATCGCTGGGTTAGACATCTTAAAATCTAAAGATATGACACCGGAGAAGATGATTTTCTTATTCTAAAGACCGAGAGTTCATGTGAACCACCAATCCCAACAATCCCATCTTGGAAGCGTTTTCTTCTCTATTTCCGTTTAGTTTACCTCGTTATGTTTTGAGTGTCTTTTATGAACTAGAAGTTAGACAGACTCTGCCCCGCGAAAATAGTCATAGTCCTTATGGCTCAATCGATTTCTGACCAGTCTCACTGTACACCACACACTTCTTGACCGGCAGTATAAAATACTTTAAGATCCATCACTTAGATATTACATGGGCACAAGACCCCAAAACAAAGGGTAGCATGAATTCTAGTAAGCTTGGAAAATCTACATGGTTCTCTCAGACAAGCGTATATCGAATCTTAGAGCATAGTTGAGAGATTTAGTATTTTATTACGAAAACTTCAAGTTGTTTGTCTCAAATGAGATATTATTGCCGTCATACATTGTCCTAGCTTGACTCGATGCAAAAAAGGTATTTCGACAGCAGTGATTGAGACATCAGAAGATGACCGTACACTAAAAGGACCGTGATTGATTGATAATCTTGTCCACTTGAACATGATGTCCGAAAGGCCTCCATTTCAAACAAACAAGTTTTCCATTAAACTACAAGATAGGCCTTTTGATGTTGCAGTATACCCACATACATAGAGATCGGGCTCAATACTTTTATAGACCTCCCTTCTATTCGCAATACACACATGAACTCACCCACCATCCATGCCCCTCTCATATACTGCACCAAACTTAGTGAATTGACTGGATGAGCAAGGCATTGGAATTTTCTCGGCTTTTGAGTTCCACGTCGCAGAGACTGCATAAAAAGGGTGGAAATCCAGATAGGAGGATTGTTGAGGTATAGTTTTATCAATTGATACACCCATGGCAAGACTTGCATGAACAATTCAGAAATGGACGATCTGCTGAATCAAGGAAAACTTGCTTTGACGGTCAGAAAAGGTCAGATTATCATATTTCCTGGTATATATCATCCACACTGTCATTTCTTTTGTTAATATTGACTTACATATTAGTTTAGATGATAATAATTTCATGAGATTGGTGAACTTGCAGGACCAAGTTTATATTGGCGAGATTGAAAGCAGCAGGAGTGGAAGGGGAAAAGGAGAACTGGCCAACTTGACAAGGCAATCTACAGCTGTGTGATTCAGTATAGGCAGGAAGGCGCGCTTCTATGCTTAATGGTGTGGTAAAGTTGTCGATATGAAGAGTGAATAGATAGCGAATCGGCTTTACAAAGATCCATCTTTAACAGACCAAATATGTCTACCAAAATTCACTTGAGGGGGTTAGGTTGTTGTGAATGGGCTCCAGCATTTTGAATAAACTGGTGAATGTGGAGCCATTGCCTCAAGCCCCTCAATATTTAAGGAATCGCTTTCCCTAGAAATTCGAGTCCAAAAACATTTACAATACCAAGTGAAAGAGATGACAAAGCTATGGTGATCAGCAAACTAGCGTTAATTTAACCCGGTATAAACACAACTTCAAGTTGGAAAAAATTAAAACTTCGATGATATTTACTGGACATTTTGAGATGGAAAATGCAAATTAGAAAGACAACAAAAAGGCCTGTCGGTATATCAAGGACGGCAGTGGCCTATATGGAACTTAATGGGATGACAATCACAATACACAAGGACAGAATACAACTCTCTTCCTGGTAAGTAATCAATTGACGGACTTTTTGACAAAACTTGCCTCAGACTCGAAGCAAGTTATAAAGATAGAAATTGCTCAGAGGCCAGGAACTCATAAAATCAGCTCCCTGATACTTTAAAGTTGATTTTGAGTTCGTGGACTCTTACAGGTAGCTAGGTCTTTTATATGCGCATACGCCGCCTAGAGTGCTAGGATACCATCATCTTTAAGAAACAGATTCACCTACGAGCTCATGATTCATATGTTCAATACCTTTCTGGTCCGCAGCTTCACTGTCGAACAAGCAAGCAATGACAAAGAATGGTTGAATTCACTTGATAAAATTCATATATTGTACAGTATGCCCAGGTCTGTTGCCGTTTCCTGTTCCGAATAAATCCAAAGAGATAGTTGGGGGATTCGCAGAGCAGGCCAAAGCCATTTACTCATACGACAGTTGGTGTGATATCTGAGAGAATATATATATATATATATATATATATATATACACTTGTTACTTTCGTTCAAATTATTTATGTAGACCAACCCATCTGTCTAAGAAAATGGTGGCGATGATTGTTCATATCAAAATTAACCTTGGAACGCATTCACATCGTTAATTTTAAACCTCGAAGGCCAAAAGACTTCTCATAGTATCGCAGGCCCATTTTCTCAATCAGTAAATGATGCGGAACATAATCTTTTTACATGAGAAAACAATACCACCAGCTCTAACGCAAAGTGTTCCGGTGGCTCAGTACGAAAATTTCACCATCAATGTACAGCGGGCACTTGCCATGATCAATATGAATTGGACTCTTCTCGTAGTGAGAAAATAAACCCATTACCATACTCACATAAAAATTCATCACCACAACTCAAGACAATCACCTCAACTGTTACCAAATATCAAACCCCAATCCAAACAAGGAAAGAACCACCCCTTACCAGCCCCTCTCACCCCACCTTCCCCGACACCACTACCACACCACTCACTTAATTCCACCTACATAATCCCAAATAAACAATCCTCATGCATCAAACAACACCAAAAGGTCGCGTAGCTCAGCCGGTTAGAGCACCGTACTAATAATGCGGGGGTCGTGAGTGTAAGTTATCATCTGAATATCCTTCCATGTATCATTACTAATTATCTTGTGTAGTCAAGCCTCATCGTGATCATTTCTTTTTTTGTTTTTTTGAGGCTCGATGGGGAGGTTTTGGAAGCTGGTTGTATTTTGAGTTGGGGCTGCCAGTAGAGTGCTGTTCTAGGAGTACCTAGGTTGGGTTGAATGAGGTCAAACGCTCGATATTATCATGGCAAGAATTCTACAAAGGATGTAAGATCTTATACTAGGTATATAAAGCATAAGGTTAACGAACCTGTGAATGTTGGAAGGTCCTTGATGATTTTGCCTGCGTCGATATTTTCCCATCGATCTAAGTAAAGTTGATAGATTGTTGAGAGATATCATCATTTTTGCCACCACTCATTACACTTTCAACGAATTGTGAATTGCATTATCGTCGATTCACATATAAATTACGTTGGACTGTCGTCAGGCATCGCTGATGAATGATGATATTGCGAACAGATTGACGAGAAAGAAACCAATTCATCTTGGATCGCAATTGTGATGGTGATATCCAGGGTCCCGCCTAGTGAACCAATTGGTTAGACATTTTTGGATGGTAATATCTGAACAACTTGATGTAGAAGTTAACATACTATATGCTGATAGCGTATTAAGGTGAATAATATATATTCGTGGCTCGGAAGGTTTTATCAAACCACAATGGGAGCCCAAATTAATTCCAACATTAACATTCCCCACAAAAGATATTTATCACGAGAACTAAATTATGAGAATGAGGGTCAATTTTGAATAAGTGTGCAATATGGGGGACTTCGAGATAATGGCTTGAAAAAAGATTGTGGATTGATTGTACTGTGAGAAAAAGAGAGCCAAAATAGGCAGTGTCGCTTGACCCCACCTACCCCTATCGGACTTTGTCTATGCTGACTAGGAAAGAGAATGAAGGTACCTCTTTTGTATGCCGTGTCACAGGAGCTCGAGGTATCCTGGGGGTCAATAGTTGCAGGTAATATCAGGCCATATCATTTTAAAAGAAGACTAATCATTCCGATGGCACACGGGTTTTTAGAATGTAAAACAGTGTTGTGATGTGATGATGACGTGGCATCAAGACCAGACTATGGAATTTATATTCATCTATCTGCTCCTCATTCTAGCCCTGAAACTGAGCCATGTCGTAGGGTACATATCCGGTTGAAAGGGAGCGAAGGCAAGGAATATTTCATTAAAGGCCCTCATCTAGAAAGGTCTGATGTTGAAGTTCCACTCGGATAATCTCTGCATTGATATCATCGCTCATGTTACGTTAAAGTTCAAAGGAATGCTGATCAGCTGGTCATTTTGCAACTGTCAGTCGTTTAACGAATCTAGAGGGTCCTCCCATAGTTTTTGCGATATTATATCGAAGGAAAGTCTTCATAATAATTAAATTGTATTGATCAGAGAAATGGCATTGGATTTCAGAATCTTAAGTCTGTCATACGGGTGTCTGATATCAATCCGCGATGAAACTAGTTTTCATTTTTACCGCTTCGTCGTGAACTTCAGGGAGTGCCTCAGCCCGCTTCAACCATTTCATACCCTCTTCCTTTTGACCCTGAGATTTACATATGGAAGCCAAGTTCAACATACTCAATCCAAATCCACCTTCAGCTGCCACTTCAAACCATTCTTTAGCATACCCGTACCTTCGGTTTGCCGGCTTTTTGTGGGCTTGATCGCCATATTTTGATAACTCAATGGCACCAAGATTGTGACATGCTTCAGGAATGCCTGCACCAGCCGCTTTAAGTAAATAAACCATTCTATCATCCTCCTCACCAGGACCCGTGTGTTTAGAGAGATAAAAGAATGCTGAAGGATAATCGAGATCTAATGCTGCTTTTTTTAAAACCTGCTTTGCGGCTTCTTTATCAGACTTTTCGAGAATCAAGCCAAGAACAACGAGTGCCTCCGCAGCTCCTTCGAAAGTTGGCACTTCTGGTCCGGAAACAGCTTTCTCCAACCAATCTCGAGCTTCAATTTCCTTTCCTTGACTGTAAAGAATTTGACCAAGTAGTCCCATAGCCTGGACGTTCTGCTCCTTCTTTGCTAAAATACCTAGACGTTTAAAAAAACTTCCAGACCTTGCGGTATGTAGCTGGTTCCTTCGGAAAGCATCAGATACAACCTCTAATGTAGCCGCGGCATCACCCATCACTGAAGCCAAGTCTATCAACCTTCTTCCTAGTGCTTTTTGTGCCAGTTCTTTGCATCTCCCCAACGAGATAGATAATTGTGTCACATCAGATCCCGTGAGACCGTGCTCTAAGGAATATTAGTATCTTATATACGCCACAAAAATTGCAACTTACTATTGCAAACTTCAGTCTCCCAACCTGGCTTTGCTTTCCGATGGCAAATTTGATAATCTCGTAGGAATTCCATGGCTTTGTAAGGGTCTAGTTTTAAGACTCCAGCTTTATGATCCGTCACTAGGATAAAAAGTGGCGGGAGAGCATCAGGAGAATCAATTGGTACCGTCTTCCGCATCTTCACTGGATCAGCAGCATTTCTCTTTGCTACTGTTTGCTTTCTTGATGGCTTGACACTGGTGGCAAGTAATCTGGGGGTAGTATGGATTGACCTTTGGTTTAACAATCGGAGGCCATGTCGAAAATGAGGAATTGCTCTGGAAGTCGACATGATTCCAGGTTTGTATATAGACGATCAAATAATGTCACCTCAGTCAATGATGGATTTGATATCTCGTCAACAATTCAACAATTCAAGAATCACAAGTTTGAAGTTAACCAACCTTACATGACAGGGCAAGCTTCTGCCATCCTGGAAGCAAGAAGGCGGTGAACCCAATAAAATCTAGCGTCATAGCTTTTTCCCGGGCACTAAAGAAATCTCACAGATTTTTTACAGCTTGTTCTACAGACAAGGCCCACACACACCTTTTACAAATTATTTAAAGTTCAACCCAATACAGGTTTTTCTGCATGTTCGCCAGATTTTTAGGATCGTCCTCGAAAGATTGTGTTCTATCGGACGACCCATTAACTCCTAGTCAGCAATTGCGCGAAGAAAGTAGGAGAACTCTAAGTATGGTTACTACGCGGGGTAGAGCTCGAGAATTGGCAGATACTCCTTCTACGGTTGGTAAAACTCGCGAATTTACGGATACTCCTTCTGTGGATGGAGACTCTATAGCTTTTGATGAGGGTACTCCAGTTCCAAAGAGGAGAGGGCGACCGCGCAGACTTCCGGTGGAGGATGAAGAGGTTGTAGTTACTCCGCGACCCACGAGAAGCTCAAGCAAATTACCGATCCAGGCAAACGATGGAGAAGTTACGCCAAAGCAACCCCCCCAAGTGATTGCGGAGGTACCTGATTCTGTGGATCAAGATATGGGCGATAAAATGGATATTATTGAATTGGATGAAGGGAAAGATCAAGAGGGTGATAAGACGAAGGAGGAACCTGCTTCTGTAGAGGAACATGCTTCTGCAGAAGGACCTGTTTCTGTGGAAGAACCTGCTTCTGTTGAGGAACCCGTTTCTGTGGTGGAATTGGAAGAACCGCAAACCATTGAGGCAGATGAGGAGGTAATAAAAACGACAAGTGCCAATGGAGATATCACCACCTCATCGAAAACAACTACCACGGTCACAACTCCAGTCGCGAAAAAGCACAAGAAATTCGACAGTGCGGAGCCTGAGCCAGTACCAGAAGAGAAGATTGAAATAATTGAAATTGAGGATGACGAGGAAGAGAGTAGCGATGACGATGCACCTGAAGAGGTCACAACAAATCAGGCTGCACAATCCGCGAAAGAAAAGGAAAGGGAAGCGGCAAAAGCAATTGAGGAGTATGTTTCATCTTATTTTTGCCTACATAAATCGCTAACAAGGATACCAGGCAAGAGGCTGCTTCCAAAAAGAAACGCCAAGAGAAAAACGCCCTTCTCCAGCGCCAATCTGAAGTTTCGAGCAAGAAGCGCAAGCTTGATGTCACTTCCGGACAAGACGAAATGTTACCTCCTGCTCAAAAATCGAAGATCGAAGAAACATTGGTCCCAGGCACTAATGGAAGAGGAGATATCGAGATGGATGAGGAATCAAATACTTTGGAAGGAGAGGGGACTGCAGATGGAAGATTAGACTCCGAGGATGATATTGAGGAAATAGATAGGACCTTCGCACCTCCTGGGCATTTACCCCTCCCAGATCTTTTGCCAGCCGAATATCTGGAAGACGACGATGATACACCAAAATCTACTCATCTCCATTCAAGCCTACCTACAAGACTCCCGAAAGCAAACAAGCTACGAAATCTATTGGAGAAACGACCGAAGGACAAACGAGTGGGCTCAACTACATTCAGGGTTGCGGAAAGTCGAAACACACATTTACCCCCCAAAGCATCGAATCAAGCACGCGCGCTGAAAGAATCATGGTTACAAGGGCGGGCAGGGACCAAGACCAAGCCAAATCGGAAACCTTTCAATCAAGGCTTTATCAAGCCTAAGAATTAGGGTCGAAGCTATGTTTGGAGATTACGATGATACAACCGAAGCTATTTACGGGGATTCTTGCTCGACACAATCTGTATTATATATGATCACAGAATCTCATGTTCAGAACATACCCATGATGTTTGGATAAGAGGCATGAATTTTAGGGGATGAGAGAGGAGCTAGTCTATGATGGGAAGAGACACCACAAGCGGGAATAGAAACCCCGAAGATATCAGGATATGGTTATATAAGATGGGTGTTTGGTTGAGTTTGGCGCATGGGAACAAGGGAGTAACGAATGGGATTCCCAATTTAAATCATTGATCAATAAGGATCGAGAATAGAAGTCTTTGCTAGATGAGAATCAATTGAATTCAACTGAGTTCAACCATACACTCTTATTACTGCGCGATGTTTTCACCGTCCCATACTTACTTATATTCGACATATTGTATCATGCTGCCTTTCACTCCGTGAACAAATGCTGCTAACTGAATTATCTCTCCATCCCAAATTTCTCTATCCTGTAAAACTCGCCTGGAACCCCTTCTAGGCAGTACTCGCTTGCTACACGACTGCCGACTATGTCACGGTCGGCAAACTGCAATTGCCTAGATATAGTCGCCTATATAAATTATCTCTTTATTGATTATATAGTTTAGCTTTTAGATTATCTTCAATTTAATTACTTTTTCTTATAAACTGTATTAGAGAATCTGGGAAAAGAAAGAAAAAGACAGAGATGATAAGAATATCTAGGCGAAAGTTAAAGATGACCCAAAAGCTTTTCTATAGAGTTGCTAAAAGAATGATTTATAGAGGCGATTACGTCTAATCGTCGTCGCCGATCGTTACATAGTCGCCGATCGTAGCAGTATAATCGCTAGCGACCATATGCCAGAATCACCTAGAGTTCCGATTGTAACAGAATTTTTATTAAAAAATCATTAATAACTAATTGATATCGATTGAATATTATAATGTTATATATAAAGTCTTTTTACAAGGCAAGAAGGAATAGGTATTGAATCGATTATCCATCAGATCGCCGTCGGGCAGCTGTCGATCGACGGCGATTCGATTTCGTAGTACCAAGTTTTACTGATTTCCTTTTCTTTGGCTGTTTCGTGAATCGTAGCATTAAGGGAAGGATGGCTGCATATTTTAGGCTTCAGACGTTTGGCCGTCGGGGATATGGCGGGAACATGGCGGGGGCACAGCAAGAAGGAGGTACGTCTCGTTTATAAGTATATTATGATTATATTATTGATTGGTTATAATTTACTTTGATTACAGTTTGATTATAGTTTGGGAATAAAGTAGATGATTACATTAGAAATTCGACTTGCATATATGCTCCTCGTTGCACTCGCCCTTTTATGCGACAGTTGTATTATATATTCTATTTTGTTACGTATGTTTGATCAACGCCGTATAACCATCGAGGTGATACTAACATCTCTTTTCTTGTTTCTTAAATCGAATCAGTTGATTGGATATTATACCTGAAGTGACAAGAAGGGCGTTACAGACTAATATCTGTCCGGCTCTCTATATAATCTCTTTTTTAAGCTTCTGTGACAAAAATACCATTACAATCGTTGTGGACTGTACACTGTACGATTATTCAATATGAGAGGTTTCCGACGATGATTTGTATCACGGTCGATTTAACAATTGTCTATATAAAGATCTTTTTTTCCGATTTAGTTAGAATTAGATATCATCTTCAATACAATCACTTCTTCTTGTGAACTTTTAGTACGTGATAGCTTCTAATAAAAGAATACCTTAATCACTTCGATAGATTTCAATTTTGTAAACTCTGAAATATATATAATAGCTATACATTAAAAGGGATCACGCTGTTATCAATAGCATGTCGGGGCGAAAAGACGGGTCATCAACCTTATAATTTTAGAAAGACTTACAACTTGTTGCAGATTATATCCCTATGATTAAACTTGAACTGAAGAGATTCAAAGTTTGTATTGAGGATGCTCGATTTGTATGGCTGGATTATTGGAATAAGCGATGGCCGGTTTCGTGACATGGTGGTGAAATGCATTTGTACATTAACTTTAGGAATGGCTAGAGTAGAAATACGTGTACTCGATTTCACCCGCGCGGGCGAAATCAAGTACGGGAATGCATTTGTGCCTTAACTGTTATAGTCGCTAGAGGTCCTCAGGAATAATACCCGCATGATTTCACCCGCATGCGGGCGAAATCGAGTATGACAATTCAGCTTAAAAATCCAAGGTAAAAAGAATTTAGGACAACTTACCATTTCACAAGCATGCTCATGAAATGCTTTTCTTTGCTAAAAAATGAAATTAAAAATGAGGCATCTACTCTTAGAATAGACTTACTTTAGCTGAATTGTACTCAAAGCCTAAAAGGCCTCTAGCCTCTATAATTCTCTTCGAAAAAGCAACATTAGAAGATTATAGTAGATGTAATCATGAAGTTCACACTTTCTCTGTCCCCATAGCACAAAAGGGCTCAATTATTTCACAAGCCGGACTCGGGAAATATCCGAGTCACGGTCTGACTCGGACATCTATCTTGCGTACTTAAAGATTGAGGGCGCGCCAGGGAACGCATGTATTTTAGAGCCTTTTTTATGTAGGATTTACTTTTCCTCAAACTCTCACCTCCCATTTTATCGAGTGAAAGGAAGTGGAACAAGGGTGGTCATATGACTACCAATTCTCATACCCTGGTTTAACTTATGTACGTTATAAAACGAAAGATGTTACGCAGGATAACCCTTTTTTTGGCCAAGGTTCTAAAGCATTTCCTTCGCATTCTTGATCAATATGTTGATCACTATTAAGATATACTGAATATCTTAGAATGCTATAGAGTAACGCGCCAGACTTCATTAAGTTAGTCGAGTCGGTCGGTCTTAAACCCCCTTGGGAGAAGGGGATTTTGTGGAGACGGCTCACTTGAGAGTAATGATGATGATGACGACGATGATGAAGTTGAGGGTAGGGTTGGAATGGGTGTTAAAGTGTTGAAGTCTGCGTTGACGTTAAGGGTGATATGCATCATGCGAGCTCTCAACTCTATGCAGTGTCTCAAGGTCGGTCCCACGGGCATTATTATGTGAAAAAGAAATATGAAAAGGATTAATCACAAGGAATGAGAACGCATGAAAGCCCAAAATTCAGGCGGCAAGTAGTCGATGAAGATGATTTCTAGAAAGTATATATAAGATTATATATACTTTTTACGGCTAAAGCAACTGTTGGATATAGTTATAGCGTATAAAAAGTATATAGAAACTTAAATATACTTTTTATTAAAAGAATGAATGCTGAGAATATAAATCCTGTTTGGAAAAGTTCGATTATGTATTTCTGGAAAATTCTAATACCCTTGTTTAGAATCTAGTTGGAAATCACTTATCTTTAATTTTCTGTATATCACCATAAATCGTATTGCAACTTTGTGAAACTGAATATGGATTTCTCCGACACACATCCTAGTTTGTAGCATCTTGTACTGCATATATCACAACGATGTTGCATCGCTTGCTGTGAAGTCAAACCCATGCAGACATCGGAGACTATTAGTCGCCAACCATTGGCAATCAGTGATCAAACCCCCCTGTCGACTACCCAGGTAGGTTGCGAGACTATCGATGAGGAGAACCAATTCCCACATAGCAAGGAGCCTGCCAATCGAACTGGCCAACATCGATATGACTGGTATCGAAACGATGGTCGTCGATAAAACTGATCCGAAACTGCCGATCAAGAAGGATGGTTATATGAAATCGATTTCGTTAGAAGTATAACATTGAAGCTATTCCTCGGTACTAGTTGTAAATCGTGTTATATTCATCATTACGATTTGCTGTTCAAAGAGATTTATACTGTTTGTATTCCCTCTGTGGCAATCCGGGTTGATCAACTCGTATATGTCAATATAGAATATAGGATATGATTCTTGTGTTGAAATTTAAGTGCTACAACATTTAGATATCATCTTATATAATATTATTTATTGCCTTATGATATTTAGACTTCATCAGGTTGCAACCTATTGAGGCCTAACGAAATGTGGATAGGGGGAAAAAGTAAATGACAAGCATCATGGGATAAAGATACGCTCGTCTCCCCTAATTCAATCAATTCAAATTACTCCGCCGCCAACGCCGTAAGATTTTAAAATAATTTAGTGGTACAGTATCGCTTAAGCCACCACTGAGTTAGCGGAGTCGACATTTGTTCACTTTGAGAATTCCCTATAGCCATATTTGAAGTTCAAAATTTCTGGAGTAAATTATACATCCAACCTATCAAGCATTCAAGACTTTCAACATTCGGGTTTCCTCTTCAAATAACTCCAATTTGGAAATCGATGCAGGCAAATATAGGACCAATTCAGGGAAGATACCGGACCTCAGTACAGTGCAAGGTTACCAAACGAAATGCTTCCATTTCCAACATGAAGATGTATGGGACAATTCTTGACAGACCTCTGTACCTTCGTCCATGCTCACGATCAAATTATTCCGTCAATTCCGATTAGGCGTTGCGTTCAGAGGCGGCGGGCAAATTAAAGTGAGGACTTTCACTTTGGTATAGCAGCGAATGCAGTTTCGATAACAAAAATATACCTCGAGTGACTGACACTACCGTCGCTGTGGTCCTTGAAATATCGCAGGTCTTGATGTATGATGGTTTCTGAAAGAACGAATGGCGAAAGAGTTGGAACGTAAGGTTTTGAGACTTTATCCTACCTCCTCATTCCTGAAATATTTACTCATACTCCTCCAGAATCTCTTTTTCGGGCCAATTTCTCAGGGATAGAAAGAGTGCTTCTCATTGATCCCATTATGTCCTCAAGGGCTTCACTCTCGCTTCCTTCCTCGATTTCGATCCACATGTGCGGTGAGTCCCTGGTACTTTCTTCCTTGAGATTAGGGAGACGTGTTTCCCATACCCGTAACACAAATGTGAGAGAAGGAAGGGGACATAGAATGATGGACGATGCGCGACGCTACTGATGTCTACCATCCACAGCTATACCATCTAGGCTACATCTACCTACATTTGGTAATAGAGCTTAGCTATGCGAGTACGATTTGGTCATTGCAGCTTCGATCTCAGGATGGCCTAGCCCTGGCAACCTACCATTCCATATAGATCTTGAGTCCGATGTGCTGTATTGCCAAATTCGAGATGAGCTAGAGAGCAAGGCCTGAATTCTACGCCTGGATACCGAAGTGATGGAAGCAGAAATACTCAGTTGACCTCGCACTCGTTGTATAGTTTCTAGTGTGAATATAAGAAGCACGAAAGAAGAGTCAAAGAAGAGCCACGAGGAATACTACCCCAGAATCTCTCTTCAATGAAAAGTTTGCATGAACTTCACAAAATCATGCGTCCGTACATTGCATCACATTCTGTGGTACAGAAACTCGATGTTCATGCTTACAATAGACTCGAATACATTTCTGGCTTTGATAATACATGGGCAATTATGCGACGTTCACCAAGGCGATTCAACTTGCTTCCGCACTATGGATACTTGAATGTCTTCCGAAGTGCAAGAAAATCGCCCAAGCTGGACCGCAGTGTTTGGCGATATAATGAACGACTTCCGGATCAAGTCGATGTCTCCATCCCAGCGTTTTAGAAATAAAGTCAAGACTGAGAGGAGCTCTTTGCTGGTGCATTGGGCTAGTGGCGACTTCACCAGTATTCCGGAGATCCAATTTTCAAAAATCTATATCAGTCACAAAAGATGGTGGCAATTACATTTGGCTGAGACCAATATTGGGATTTGCGCGCGTGGAGCGAGACCGGAAAGATACAATTGAGAAAGTCGAGAGTCACTCGATGTTATCCTAAACATTCCAACTTGGCGGAATAGACAGACCATCCAACCGAGTATTTCACATAAGTTTATGTGTGACGTCTATTTTGGAAAGTGTGATTTTTTTATCGGAGGGCGGGGTTCAATATTTAGATACCTATCGAATCAGTATTTGGACCGAAATTCAACAATCAACATCAAAGATTAATTTCGAGGTTCGATATACAATATCGTGGTGCAATGTGCTGGTGGGATATCAAAGATCAATACAAACAAGCCGAAGCGGGGTAAAAATCTTACTTTATGGGTATGTTCTAAAAAATCCCAGGAGAATATCATTTTTCGCGGTGGAGTTATATTTGGTACTACGACAATCCGAGATTGATGTGTATTTATGCCAGCATGGTGCACGACTGCACGACCCAGTACTCTGCTGTTGCTGTTATGATTAACATTAACCGCTATGACTATCTAGGTACTAACAAGAAAGAACTATCTATCTATCGATGCTTGCTGCATCCGTACATCTCATAGAAAAGAACTAGGTTTCATGCAGGAAAACCTTGTCTGGTCACCTGTCCACGCGTATACTTCGCGATTCGTCTGCCAGGCAACCGCGCCCCACGTTCCTGCAACCCTTGTCAATACACCTAGTCATAGCCTGAAGCGGGACTTCCGCAGTTGGGAAGCGGGAGTCGGGACAGGCAGAAAGAATTTTACAGATATATGAAAACTCTTGGGTGGGGGCGCCAACATCCTTGAAAAATAATGGATGTAGGAGGAAATTCAGTTAGACGACGTAGCATCCCGACTGCAAGAAAACTTTTGACAAACTTCTTATTGGACCCCCGCAAGTGCGAGCCATGAATAACGTCGTCCATGAGATTTATACCGTAGACGGAGTGCGGACCGTTTCATGTAATAAAACATGAATTGTGGGACACGTACCATTTAAGGATATGCAGATCTATTTGACTTTGCTGAACCAGGTACAATGGTACTTCATTAGGAGATACTTCCGTATGGCTATTAGTGGCTCGAAGATAATGAATAGACCATGCAAGTGCTTCCATATGGTACTACGGAATCACCAAACAGGTAGTCAAGGCCTCGGAAATAATGGTTCAACTGCCTCCATAAACGAAGGCACTTGCCAGGTTTTGACCGCTCATTTATCTTTGTAGTATTTCCAGCAGCATACACTTGTACTCTCTGCACGCCAAGAACCTTTCCTTTCTGCTCCAATCTCAGTGTAATTTTCCAAATGAAGCTGCCGCGGAAACTTCTCTTGCGATGTATGAAACGAGAGCTCTTGTTCTTCGCGGCATTGTTCGAATGAATAGTCGTCTGCTCCATCGCATCTTTGTGTAGGCGCATTCTTCTTGAGGGTATCTGATAACTAGCACTCAGGAAGGCTAGTATGGCATTGATCCCTCTCGCCATCCCAGAATGAAGTATGAAGACTCATGTTTACTTGTTTTGTGAACAGAGCGCCCTCATCGATCCAGGTCAGAAGACACCGTGCGCAAACTCGCAGTATGTTCCAGCTTTTCCCCCCTAATCATCGTCGGTACTCTCCAAGTTGTGTTCCAATTGACGTTTTCTGACAATAGATATTCTACCAAAGTGGCAGATTGTCCAGCGCAATTCAGTATGCGTTTTATTTCAATATCCAAGCCCCACATCGTCTTCATCCTCTTCTGCGATGCCTTTCTCTTCGTATTCAAGTTCATCGGCGTATGTTTCGTCATCAATAGTCTCGAAAACCTCGTCGCGTCGCGGCGCCAATCCAACTCAATCGAAAAGCGATTCCCTTCAATGACAAGATGGGAATATACAAAAGATAAGGGGCAACTCGGGCGAGGAGCGTGTAATCTTGAGGCCATCAGATCCGAGTGAGGTCTCATTTTGGTCCCCAATCGATGAATGCCATTGTCATTACAACACAATAAAAAGTTATCGGATTCGTTTCTGCATTCGCAATCACTCCGGAAGGACAATGCTGTACATCTTCAAATTTTGTGAATCTGTAAATTCCATCTCCAAAAACCGTTGTATGAAGTTTTGAAATGATTCATTGAAAATTGAATTGATGGTGATACTTGGAAATCGAGTATGCTATGCCAACAATTATCGCGTGAGATGTTGAGTATTTTGGGACTAGCGAGTTGCCCTTCTCAGGTCTGTTTGGGTCGCTTAAGGCATATATTGCTCTACGGATTGCCAAGATAGCACTAAATAATAGCCCTTGAAAAATTGGCGACGTTGGCGGCGTCAAAATTTAAAACATATTCAAAAAATTGGCGACGTTGGCGGCGTCAAAATTTAAAACATATTCAAAAAATGGGCGATGTCAAGGGCGTCACGTTATTGGTTGATGTGGGCATGTGTGGCACAATCTGAAAATTAATCCTGTAAGATATGCGGCAAAGCTAAATAAGGTTTTGATGTATAGGCCCTACAGGCCCTATAGAATCTTATAATAGTATAGAATCCTTCATAGTATCTCAACGCCAGCTTCAATTATAATATAAATTATATCAATTGAAAGCTCTTTAAGAGCCCTATCCCCTAATATAAATAGGATTTATTAAATAAGTTGTATTCATAGAGGAAATGAGTGTATGCCGGGGCGCTGTTGATCGAGTGTCTCGCCTTACGTAGAGTTGTAATCCTACCACCGCTGCCACATAGGTCATTCGTGGGATAGTTCCTCTATTTCATTCCAGGCCTAGCGCCGCAATCATTAGTGTGTGTATAGCATCCATAGATCCCATCTACAAGTGTTCTTCACTAGTAGATTCTAAGTAGTCAATAGACGTTCTCTGTACTCATTTGGTCACACGTTGATACCTCGCTTTTTATAGAATTGAACCTTTTTGAAACGTTATAAAAAATAACGAAAAATGTTTTATCTTTTATTTACTAAATATTTCATACTTCTCAATACAATTCGCAAGTTTCAAAAGCATAAAATGATATTTCAATTTTATTGTTAATATTGAATAGAGTGAGTTTTAATGCGAAAACAGCGTTTCGTTTACTTACCTACCTAGTACTGTATCTATTCACAGCCACCCGCTCACAGTCCTCGTACTGCCACATCCAATGTCAAAATAATTATGGTGCCTTAATGACCAGGCTAGAAGCAGATTGTAGGGAAAATTAGGTAGGTAGTACCGGTAATGAAAGTCACTCATCCAGATATTTTGACATGCCTAAACACAGCAAAGCAAATAGCATCTACCCTCATGTGCACCAATGAAAATAGCCGCTGTCATGTCAACAAGCGTTTGCGGTTATTCTTTAACATTTCTCTCCTCTCAAATGGATCCCTAATTTCTTCTACACAGATGTGGCATGCCAATGCCTACATGAGAAAGGAAGGGTTCGTTAATGTTACCTAGGTATCAAATCAGTCGGGTTTACATCTCCAGTGCTATGATGCTATGCTTATGTAATAAATGGACGGTCACATTTCCTCCCACACCACGAAAGCCTTCCAAAGTTGAATCAAACACAGGAAACCTTTTGGTTCGAGCTACCTAGGTACTCGATTCGAGAGAGAATACACATCGATTAAACATAAATCATGCGAAAACCCGACTGTATCCTTGATTCTTTTTGCTCTCACGATCATATCCATACCATGGCTTGACGGAAGGAGATACCGGTATGAGACAACGATTCTGTTTGTAAAGAGTTGCAACGGTTGCAACCAAAGCCGAGATTCTCATCATACGCAAGCTGCACGTTTTTTTTTTGTATTAAAATCTTGATTGTGGATTGGGTCCTTATTTCAAGTTAATTTCTTCGCAAACGATGGCGCTTCTAAATGACAGATATCAGTCGTTGTAACACCACCAACTTTCACCTACCGAAGCCTGGATAAAACGAGTTTTTTCCCCGTGGCTGCAATTATCCGATCCGTGTCTTACAAATCCGAGATATAATGTTGAGAGTAGCCAGGGCCGTATGAGCCGTACGGACCGCGAAGCGGCCCGTAGGCCTAATACGGTCTAGCGCCCTATCTCAAGCTTAAATAGCATACAAGGTTCAATCTTAGTTCTAGTAGTAATTTCAAATAACATCACACAACTTGCACCTTCACGTGATCTACCTTTTCAACATATAAGATAGCATGGTACTGTACGAGGACACATGCAATCAATACATCACACCCAAGTATGAGGATTTGACAAAATTGTGCAAGAACTTCACACGGATCGCCGGTTGGTGAGTCGATTGGACAATATGAGGAGTATTTGGATGCTTCATGCTTCATGCTTCTTATGATTTTATTAAATGTCTTCGTCCAAGTCGTCCGAAGTAATAACATAGGTTACGCATTATAGGGCACATTTGTTGGCGATTTCAGGGGTCTTTCGGTACCCAAACCCCCAACAAATAGGATCATGAAAACCAAGTTTCCCCCAAGTTTTTAATTGCCCCATTCAGATCTACTGCAACATGCTGACTGAGGATGGCACCAATTGATACCTTCCAGAAGAAATTATTAACTCGGCACGCATAAGTAAAGACTCCATGGCAAGCCCTGTTCATGAGCTAGTAACCACACTCAGAAACACATCCCGCCTCATTGGTTTGGACACTGCCCAGGTACTTCAACCTCGCAAACTCTGACAGGAGCCTGGAAATTGTTCCGGGCATTTGCATTGAGATCAAATCGGGGATGCTTGAGCTAATGTCGAATTCTCCGCTTAAGTGAGTGCCGGCATATCACTGCTTGTCAGCTCTCTTCCGGGAATTCGCCCTCGCACAACAAATAGATGTTTGCATTTTTTTAGGCACTAATCTTTGAAATCGACGATGTACAATAAGTTTGCTCATCGATATTTCCACAACGCCACATATCCACCACCCTGCCGTTTGCTACCAAGAACATTCAGTTATTTCAATTTCAGACTGTCGCACAACGCTTAATGAATCCTATCCCCCGCCATTCCTTCTTGCTCATCCCATGCTCATCCTAGTCTTGACAAAAAGTTTGAACTTCACACTTAGCCTATCCTGGTTTCTCATGCTTCGATCGTATACAACCTTCGCGTGGCTGCAGTGTCCTTTTATTAATTTGTCTTATATATCCCTCACCTACGTGCATTTGGTGCTCATAAATTTCATCTAGTGACTACAGATTGCAACGGCTCAAACGTTGACATCCGATAAGCAAAGCAAATACATGATCGATCCAAGGACCTGGTAATTCCTACAGTCACTGATATGTTAGACTGACATGCAGGAGTGTCAGAAATAAGAGATAGTACTTGCTGTTCATGGCGAAAAGGGAAGTTTCAAGGGATTTGTTACAAGTCAACACTGGCGGGTACTACCACACCTTACCACTCTCCCTGCGTGGGTTTGTTTGCTCACATATTCGGCTGCCTTCAACGCTTTAAGCCATCAGTATGTTCTTTGCATATCATGTCAAGCAAACAGAACTTCTATCATAATTTCAGACCTTGAGTCAGAAAAGCAAACAAGTGAGTTGATTTCCATTTTCGACGATGCCCCTTCCCGTCGGGCTTTACGGATATCTTACCGTCTGGACTTGAATTTGGATCCGTCGGAAACTATCAGGATGACCAGAAACTTACAGCATTGCACTTGGGTTCTCGATCAGTGTTTGCTGCACTGGGACTCGCCGTTATTCGGAATGGCAGATGCTCGTGAATTTATTTAAGTGTTGAGGGATTCCTTCGATGGATGACGGTATTTTGAATCTCTACTTCTATTACTCAAATTTCTCTGCATTGCACTACTTCTCTACATCAAATTTCGACACCTAAACATCCAATTCGCAATCATTATGTCCTTCCGTTGTTCACTAGAGACACCCGCAGGTATATGCGGAAAGAGCTTTACAAAGTCAGCGAACCTGAAAATTCATAAACGCTGCGTGCACAGGGAACGAAGTGAATGCTCTATCTGTCACAAGTGGCTCAAATATTTGGCCCAGCACAAACGCAGGGCTCACTCATTGATGGCGAAGAGAAAAGAACCTTTTCGCTCAATGCTACCAAAATCTTCTAGTAACAATGGCGCCCCTCCAGGCCCCCCCTCAAAGTATGTACATGGCACATTGGCAAGCTACCTCCCAACCTAACAAGATATAGGCTCTGTTCCATCTTTGCATATCCCCCCTCCACATATCCCTCCATATATCCCTCCTATACCGCCGGAACAACAATTCCACATCATCAGCCAAGATCTGCTCTTTGATCCCACAAAAGTCTCCCCAGAAACTGCTGCAACATTCCCAAGCAGCGTTTACAGTACCCTGTCCTTTGCTCTCAGCCCCGCCCTGTATAGCGAAAACATCGAAAGCATGGGCGGATTATCGTCAGGTTATCCAAGTGCAGGATATCTTATACCGGATTGCGATATCCCACTGCCAAGCGTCGAGCCTCCTGACTTCGACATGAAGAGTCAATCACCGCTGGCTGTGGGGTGGATGGGATAACATATGGGGAATTCATGGGTTGGTTGGTAGTTCGGTGAGCTGTTGTGGAGTCGGGGGATTGTATAAAAGCTTTGTGTGGGGAAAGGGACACCATCGTCATGGATCAAGGTCAAAAGGTGTTCGCTGTTATTGGTACTTGCGCATATATGGAATTCGCTTGTTTGGGGATATGTATCATCAAAATATCACGGGCGGGGTACTTGGGCGGTGGAGTTCACATGGCTGGGAATATATATCAAGATATCATGGGCGGATGATTCGATCAGATACTGGTCTTGTATTACTAGTGTATATAATTGTATCCAAATACATCTCGACCTAATTTTCACCACCACATCTTATGATAGTTTCCTATAGTGATATCGCAGATACCTCCTACCTCGTCAGTATACAATCATTCATACTTGCTTGGAAGGGAAGCGAAAAGATCTTTTTTCAGTTTACTCGGAACACCAATTGCGATACATTTTTCATCCCAACCTTCTCTTGAAATACCCAGGAGTAAAAACATCCACAACCTCGCTTCTCGCGTCCCACTCTCCTATCTATCTAGTACCTAGGCAGGTAGGTACTTACAGCTTATCAAAGTACCACAACTACATGCATCCCATTGACTTTTTATAAAATGAAAGAAGTACACATTAGCAATAGTGAATATACCAAAATACAAAAAAGACCTTGCCGGGGTCAGAGCAAAAGCCCTAGGTGTAGAAGGACATTTTTTTCTCGAGGACAAGGTGCGAAACTTTTACCCACCAAGCCAAGGAAAATATCGGTTGTCTCTTTGTCGTGTTTTTCGACGGAGAAGTTATGCTCTTAGTGATTATATATATATATATATATATATGTGAAGCTATCCTATCTGATGGGATATTGTGTCACGTCACTTTTAACGATCGGTATAGAATTTAAATTTACAATCAAGAATTGTGCAGTGCAGTTGTGGATGAAATCATATCTGAACCTCGCAGGAACTGCATCGGGCCTGCAAAGGGGAGGAGGGAAACTCATCTCATAACCTTATACATTTATTCTACAACTACCTATTTCTATTTCTATATGCAAAGCAAAGACGCAGCTAGTAACAACACTGCAAAGAAATCCCACACCATCGAAATATGCCTGGTGATATGTAGAAATTTAAGCTTCAAGCTACACAAGCAGTCCCATCGAAGTCCCATAGCCTTATATCCCCTTTTCCAGCCTCGCATATAAAATTCTCCAGGAGATTCGCAGACCATATATGATATTCGCATCGCATCGCACAAACCATTTCTTGCAAATCGTAGTATATCGCAACCGTGCGACCGCAACTGAGCACAGTAGTCGCGTTAAGGTTTCGTTAAAGTTAAAGTTAAAGTTTGCGTCTTCCATTGATTTGTGGAGCAAAAACGGCTCGTCCCGCCGATAAGTAGGTATCATATCAAACCACATGTGCAACCATAACCACGACATGACATTCCCGCGGGCGCCTCGTGGAATTGGTGTACAAAAGTGGGGTTCGGTTCATCTGATCTTTTCCGTGTGCCATAAGCGTATTAAGATTAAGAATTTGAGAGCCGACCTTCCATCCCTTCTCGTGGCAAATTGGAATTCGGATGTCGTGTTTGTACTCCATTGTTGTCAATGGATGGATGGATGGATGTCTTGGATTTCAGCTCGTGTCGGTCGTGTTTGTGGCCGGTGTAACTTCGTCATCGCACGTGGGTGGCGGGGGCTTGTGGCTTCATTCTATGCGCAATGTTGTGGATAGGTGGCCTTAAGGAGGTATTGAGGCCTTGCTATTTTGTCACTTCCATACAGTTTATCTGTATCTCATTCAGCTATTTGATCTAGTTGTTTGTAGGTATTTGGAAGCCCCCACGATGGTGGGAGACTGCTGCCAGCCTTGGAAATATGGGAGACACGATCTTATACACCCATATGTACACTAGAACAGCCTTGCGGTCGCATCAATAAGTGTTGACGATCCATATTCTCCTTGATTGGGGCGCCCTATCTTTAAGTTATCATAGGATGCCATACATTATGATAATTTCATCCGGTCAAGTATGACGAGAATGATTCTAATATCCAGATGCATTAGTTTGCCTGTCTCGTATCTTTTTAGCAACATACATGTATCAACAAATCTCGGTCTCACCCTCGATCAGATCAATGATCGTTATCTCTCCATATAAATATCAAAAACGTTGCCAGAGCTTAGTCCACAAATGGAGCAGATATCCATCTCAATTTCATCCTAACCAATAAACGCACCATCGGCTTTGAAGTCGGGGCACTTGGTTTTCCTATTGAGTTCAATGCCATTTTCATGATAGACTAGCGGTATCTATCCAGCACATGTGCTCTCTCGCGGACCCAGATATTGGCCTTGATGGTGGCGATTCGCGTGTATCCTCTGATGGGGACAGGTCCGGTACTTTTAGCACTATCCAACGGCGTCTTTTTGGAACAACTCTAGATACATGCGTATATTCACCTCCTCATCTTCGCCATAAATAAATGCTCTTATATTTTAGATGATTTTTCAGAAAATCCAAAAAAGTATAAACAAATATATATGATTGTAGATGTGCGATCCAACAATACTGCATACAATACCCGAAACAACATCTTAAATTATAATAGGGTTTTACAATTCGCGAAATAAAACCACCTATGTACCATCTACAATAGAAGTCAAGGCATATATCTAGAATTGTATCAACCCAAGAATTTTGGTAGGTGGCATTGAAATAATCATCCATTACTTTTTGATAACTATGAACATCCCGGTCTCGAATTGGAATTGTATCGGGCCAATCCAAGAGTCCAACTGTATTTGAATCACTATCGATATTCATTTCATCTTCGGATCCAACACGGGCATGGCGAGTTTGATCAATATCTTTGAGTGCTGGATCATTGATATCCATTTCATCATCTTCAAGATTTTCGAATCTGCCCCTCTCAGAACCAGACACTGGCTCTTTTATCGTGAGGAGGAAGATGTGGGATGCATAACAGAATTACACTTATTCAATCTGATGGTTTGGTTGGAGATGTGAATGTACGGAAGAGGAACAGGGCGCTTATATCATGTCTGTTTGGTTGTGCTGGGAATCGCTTCTATTTTCATCATCTCCATCTTCTATATAACTCTGATGTATGCTCTGTATTCTACTATTAAGTGTGCGTCTCTCTCCCAGTTCCATATTCATATTCAAGCCTTCAACAATATTTCTATACCTCTGGCGAAAATCACCATCGTATTACTGAGTGTCGGTCCTCTCGATATCAAAGCATCAAAAGCAGGTGCACGCCACATCGCAATCCGGGTTTCCAAATATACAGAATAGGGACCAAAAATACCTAGGGAATCCTCGATTCTTGACCTTATGTGAATAGTTTAAGCTATCGGATATGTTATCGTTTGGGTCATTCACTTCCTCTAGAACATTCAATTATCCCCCTTTCAATACCCGACCGTAACCCGTCGGGACTTTCATGTTGAAACCCCTAATCATAATATCCATATTGACTGCCAAACATCCATCACTCCATCACTTCATCACTTCATCACAATCCCCAATTCCCTCCTCATTACACCCTACCTATCCTATCCTATCCTATCCCATCCTATCCTATTCCATCCACCCAAACCGTCCGAAACATCTTGAATCTCAAGACGTCCATACATATAATCCACAGCTCTAACCCCATAATCGAGAGAACAAAATGGTATAAATTTAACTAAGCAATGAGATGACGAGGTGATAAGGGGACCTCCGTTCTTATGTATTCCATACCATCTCCTTTCCCATTAAAATACGCCAACTTACATCCCGACGCCCCTTCCCCCTTCCCCCTCCCCTTCCCCTCATATCCACACCTATAACTAATACTCTTCTTCATTTACGATAATGTATCTTCATATTATACTCATACCATACAACACCGATCTATCAATCCGTATATCCAATCCCCCTCCCCCTCTCTCCCACCCAAAAAAGACTCCCAATTCAACCTACCTTAAAGGAAAGGGGATAACTAGGTAGGTATTTAGTACCTATCTATACCCACTTAGATCAAGATGAAGATGAAGATGAGTGGTTAATAATGGGCTCGTGAGGAAGATCCTGGGAGACCTTGGGAGGGGAGATACGTTTGAAAAGTGCACCTATTCGGTAGAGACTCTGGATGGAAAGTATGTCTCTCCATGTATTATTATCATTATCATCATGTCCAGCGATGAAGTTTCCTCTTCCAATACCATATATGAACCTCAAGTTCTCATATATCAATTCATCTCATTCCTTTCAATTCATTAAAGCCTCATAAACCCATTAAACCCCACCCCTGACTCCGTATTCCCAATCCCCAATCCCCAATCCATATTCCCCCATCCATCCCTCTAGCCCCGCAATACTAGGTATCTATAGTATCTCACGAGATCTAAATCTAATGACCCCCCGTAGTAGGCAACCCCAACGCCACCTTAAAACTATCATAAATCAACCACTGAAAGGCAGTCAAGGTACCAATCATAACAATTCGAACCGGCAATCCATTCCACAGCCCCGTAAATCCAATATTTCCATAAATTCTCGACATGGCTTTCCCAGCCGCCTCGCCCGCTTTCCTATCACTGTTTAATTTCGAGACCATGACATCTGCCGGGTGAGAGATCACCGCACATCCGATACCCGCGATATAACCTCCGAGGAAGGATACTCCGGTTTGTTGGAGACTGGAATAGGAGGCTTTGGGTTTGCCGAGGTAGGTGTAGATTTTGTTGACGGTGGTTTCGAAGGTTGCGAATTTTACCATCGTGTAGGGGATTTGTCGGCCCCAGAGGGGATAGAGTCCTTTGTAGAGTCTGCGATATATTATCAGCACTGCATGCTCATACCACAAGAACAGCTCTTCAGAGACAAGGAAAAACTCACCCTCCATATCCCTCCTCCTTAATAACCTTCCCCATCCCCTCCCTCAAACTATTCGCAAACGGTGGCAAGGTCGTCTGCATCCTCACTTTAATCGCCTCAAAGGGACAAAGTGCCATATCCGCCAAAAACTCCGCACTAGCACTAGCTCCCAAGAAAATAGCCGTTTGATTCGCATGTGGGAATAATTTCTCGCCATATAGGTATTTGAATACTTCATAGAATCCATATTTTCCACCCCCTTGGAAACAATACCCGACGAATGTGGGAGACCAGCCAAAGAAGACTCCGCGGATTCCTTCGGCGCGGTAGATTTTAGACCATGCCGAAAGGTTCGAGGTGTAGAGTTTGGAGTCGACTTGGCGCCGGCATTTGACAAGATCGAGTGGGGTTACCGCTGTGTGGGTTGGGCCGCAGGCTAGAGGGTGGAGTATGTTAGTATGAATTTTTGGACGTGGGAAGGTGGGGATGGAGGGGGAGGAATGAGGGGATAAAGGGGAGGGGTAGTAGAGGATGTGACATACCGATTATACCACCAAGTCCACAAGCTACAAAGTATTTTCCGCTGTAGAGCTCAATTTTGGGTTGAGGGAGGACTTTCTCGAGAGAAGACATTTTGATTGAGGATCAATTGGTTGTTTGGGGAGAATTGGTGGTTATTTCTTGATGTCTTGAGGTGAGAATTCCTTATCGTGATTGATATCCCTCACAATGATAGAAAGTTCTATGTCTTATTCTTGGGGAAGAGAACAATTGAATGAGAAAAGAGGAGAGCTCCGAATTAAATACAACAGACAGATGAAAGAAAAACTTGGAAGAATCACAAGGAATTTGTGGTTCTTCAAAGTTATTTTCGCAGTAGGACGTCAAAATGCGGGTGCCGGCGTTCCTTGATAAGCTTCATGCGGTAGCTGTAGGTTACGTCATTGGAGGGTAAAGCGGAAGTCGGATTTAACTCGCAATTCCAATTGCATTTGAGATGAATGCGCATGTGAATTGGGAAACTCGGGAGGGTAGAAAGGACATGTAACGACGAGATTGCTCTCAGGAAGGGAGTATACTCATATGGATCACACATTCATTGCAGGAATTGGAAATGGAAGGGGGAAATGATAGAAGACGACGAAGAGGCGTGATCTACGGTCACGTGAGTGCCATTTTCGGCTTGGATGGCCTGAGCTTTGCATTTCGCCTTGTCGAGATAGTTTTCACTTCACCAGAAATCACGTTACATTGTACGTGGGAACTTGTACGTGGGAACCAGCGTTCCGAGATGAAAAGAAAAGAAAATCAGCCTTATGTTTAACACTTTTCTGCATGGAATTTGATATGAAATTGCATGTTAATTGTTCTTAAGTATTCGTCGAGTCTCAGATAGCCAGTGGCTCTTGATCTAAACCCCAAGGGGAATGAGACCCGTTATCCCAAAGTATATGAAATCCCCATCAAAGATACTTCTGATTATCTTATCCTACCAATCCCTCACATATCTTCCCCCAAAAACAAAATCTGCTCTATGTACCAATTGTCGGGTATCATCCTCCCAAACATGAATGAATTTGTCATAACGCACCGAAACCCCTTAATCACCGCTACTTTTTCTGTAAACAAGGTTCTCCTTTTGCGTGCTCATGAAACTGGCAATATGGTGGGATCCAAGGGGCTCTGAATGGTGTTCCTACTGGATGCGCTCTGAGCATCTTGAGAACCTCAAGTCTGAGATACCGATTGATACCGAGAATTGAGTCCAATTTCTCAATTTGAAAATCATCATTTTCCTCTCCTCCGCATTCGCATAACATATAACATATGATGACAGCAAACAGTCGAGACAACCCACTGGACTTGCGAGGTGGAAAATACCAATTGAAGTCCGGCTTGTCCACTGTTGGCATCGAGACATTTCCATCAATTTCATACTTAATGGCTAGAAGAAGTGCATCCAAAGTTTGATCCATCAGGTGTGGAAGGCATAGTTTGTCTGCAAGTATATAAAATCTTCCAGCACAAGATTTGGAAAGAGGATTTTCGCCATAAAATTGAGGTAGCTGGCCCGAGTAAATCCACTAAATTGATCAAACGTCAGTACGCAATCCAGAGTTGATTATTTATGAAACAGAAGTATCTTTTTTGTGTTACAGAGCTTCACGCCAACATTGCCATGATATGTTAAAAAAATCCACATATTATAGAAGATGAAAGAGAGGAGTATTGTCCAGTATCAACTAAGATATCCAACTTGCGGAAACAAGTATGTTGAAAGCTTCGGGGTCATCATCGGGTAGAGTTGCAGAATTGGTAGTGCCTTCCAAAAAGTTTCCATTGAACATCTTTTCAAAATATGGTATCTTCTGGCAGAGAATAGATTTCTGGAGTTTAAAGTGTCCTACTTTCTCATCTGTTCCAAACGTGGATATCAACCATCTCCGAATCTGCGAATCTTCCATATCTGTCAGTAATAGGACCCGAATTCAATAACAGGTTGATTGTTGAAGTTGATCTGAATCTTTCCAGGTGCAGAAATTTATTTCAAGATAAAGTAGAAGAAAGTCGAAGGTACCGCTTTGCAATCAGTGATGGGATTAGTGTATGCTAGTATTATGATGGCTGATTTGATGCCCTTTATGTTACACCAATATGTGCAAATAGCCGTACTACTTACAGCAGTGTATATTAGCTATACTGTATAAGTACTAAAAATATACCGAAACACTGGACTTCTATACATTCTGTTGAAGCTCCGCGCTTCACCATATAATATTATTGTTGAAAGAACACATGAATATTCTACATTCACTTTGTAAAGTATATGCTACGGAAGAGTGGAAATACTAAGTAGAGAGCACTGGCTACAGCCAATTAGTTACGGCTTTGGTCTTGTCTGCGGTAGTTTCGAGTTTATATAAACTCATCATCTCTCCCTAAACTAAAGGTTCTTTTTTATTTCTAGTATCAGAAATTGATATCAACGCATTGCCCTCTCGAAAGATTCCTGCATTTCTAGTATCACAAAATTGTATCAAAATGGAGAACACAGAAATTTCCAAAGGCAAAGAAGATGCGGAAAAGTTATCTATGGGTACACAGTAAGTGGAGATTATCTCGTCCTTAGAGGCACCTACTTACAAGTTCACTTATCGCATCCAACAGGGTCGCAGAGAGTGTAAATTTAGAAGCGCAACCCGAAAGAGAAGAAACGGATAACGCAGCAGAAGTCAAAAAGAATCGAGATATAGCAGAACAGAAGAGAGCAGAGGCTGTGTCTTTGAAGAGATCTGGAGGTCAGACTCCTGAATTTCTCGAGTTGGTTTCTCTTTCCCCTACCAAGTGAATTGCCCCGTGCTAATCGTTTCTCAGGACAATTGGAACGCAAATGGTTGATCTTTATGTCGGACCAGAGAAGAAGCTTTTCCGAATCCACCGAGGTATTCTTTGTGACAAGGTTCCATATTTTCAAAAGATGTTCTCGAGTGGCTTCGTCGAGGGCCTTGAGCTCAAAGCATTTTTCCCTGAAGATGATGTAAAGGCTTTCGACCTATTCATTGGCTGGGTCTATTTTGGTACTTTACGGACGGTAAAGCATGCCTCAAATGGTGGCTGGTTCTGGGACGTAATTTATCTTTATGCTCTTGCGGACAAGTTTTGTTTGCCTGAACTCATGGATCTGGTCTTTGATGATGAGCTTGCGAACGACTTCTTATTTCAAGGTTTTTTCCACATCGAGGAAGTGTACAGCCTAACACCACAGGGTTCACCTCTTCGAAAATTCTTCTGTTACAGCATGTATTATATTTTTGCTGCACCACGCCACCATGAATCAGCCACACTCTGGCCGACAAAGGATCTAGCAATGGTTATGAAGTCCCACGAGGATTTTGCCATAGACTTTCTCAACCTGATGAGGACACAACCTGTCGGTGTTGCCCCCACAGATCCAACAAAGCTTCCAAGATGCGAATTTCACCATCACGGAAAGGACGAGCCTTGCTCCCAGACTCCCAAAGGAAACCCTTGAGATCATGAGGCTAGTGGTATCTGAATAGATGACAGCCTGGGTCTTCACACGTTGGTGGAGATGCTCTTAGACTCAGCTGCTGCACTTGTCTCCACACCGCTATCAATACAGACTGGTTCTTACGTTCGCGAAAATAGGGAAGAAGGATGGTTTGCCTAGGCAACGTCATATAAATATAGTTAATACATAATACAAATTTCATAATCATGATGCATCCTGCACACCTTTGTTTCTCATAAATTGAACAATTGTTTAATGGGGGGTCATTCGCTCTGAAACCAAATCGTGTGAAATTATAAATCTGCGACTCCGTGATATAATAAATTGAGCTAGTTATGGCCTCGTTCGTCCCGACATTCACTTTGTCATCTTTCTTTCCCTCCCCAACTCTATATAAGCTTACAGGGTCTCCTAATTACTTCCCACAAGTCCGGAGAGGGATATGAATATAGTACCTAAGAGGTGTCAAAAGATATCAAGCCAAGATTGTCTTTAAGAATCAGAGATTATATCACCTTAGAATAGGACACTGTTAGTGGGTGGATAAATGGGCGTATGGCAATGTTTATTGTTAATTTGCTCTCTTCTTTACCTATATTTGCTCTTATTATCGTTGTTCCTATGGTTGATTTTTGGTTTTCGGTGCTGATTTCTATGTTGCTAATATTCCGATTATTCGGTATCTAGATCAGAGGATACCTTCAGAATGAGTAACTGACTCGAGGTGTAGAATTAGTTACACGACCAACTCGAACATTCCGATACCCTTTCTCTAACTTGTTATTGAGGAACGATTTAATAAATCTTCGTACCAATTAGTACGAGATAAACACGATCTCAATCAATACATGTTCCATATTCCTATCTACTTTCCAACTTACACCTCCGCATTCAATCTTTCCTTGTCTAAAAAATCTTCTGTCCATATAAAAAGGGAAGTTTGGAACTTAAACTCATCCTTTAAGAATTCTAGTTGAAATCTCGTCCAAGCACCAGCCCAGGATTGTGTTTAGAGCAAGATCCCAAGGTTCTGACTCGTCGAGATTACTGATTAGAATTTCTCACTTGGGTATATTAGAGTAGATTAGAGAGAGAGCATCATGTTGGTTGATTTCTTTGTTAATAGTTGTTGACTATGTTACTACTGCCGTTATTGTTACTCTCATGTTGTCTTTTTTGGGTGGCATGCCCGGTATTTGACATATAGGTAATAATTTGGCCTCCTCATCATACCTAATCTTGCAACATCACATCTACAGAAAGTGGATCTCGAGCTAGGTTGGACGCTAGAAAGCACTCTTATCGGTGCATTCAACAGGTTCCAGTGTTCTTTGTGTGTGTCCCTGATAACATATACTCTTGATATATATACATCCCCTCAAAGGGTTGAGATCGGATTCTTTCGCATTCACTGGGGAGCGGATAAATCACCAGTAGAAGAAATGCAAAGCCCCACTTTCATGTCGAGTTTGTGGACTCTTATTGTGTTGTTGGTTTTAACATTCACCCTGCTTACTAGACAGGCCTCTCTGCACTTGCGCGATCTTTATAAGAGTTGCTCAAGTCAACGAGTCTAACATATGGAATGAAAATTATACAGAAAAATTGGCTATTCAAGGGGCGCTGGCCACATAGTATACTCCTGGTCTCCATTCCAACTTCCTCATTTCATCTGCTAGGCGAAAAAATATTACCCCTCTGACAGTTTCATACCCCACCGAAGAAATAAGCGACCCACTAGAATCTGAATGATTCATAATTTAGCCTCTATATTCAAGAATACCGAATGACTACCGAGAAATCCATTAGAATCTGTATTTTGTAACAGAAATTCAGACTCGCTAGAATGACATGTGCTAAAAGTCCGCGGGTAACATCCGATAGTATCAGCGGGTAGCTTTTTGTATGCTTAATAATGAGGGTAAATGATGAGCACTATCTAAAGTTTCAGGGCTATAGATGGAAACTATACTCCTTTATCAATATAACCAAGAGAATTTTTCCCGAATATTCTGAAAGACAACTCTCCAAGACATGTAGCTCCAGCTCCCAATGGTTGAACCTAGAAGTGGCCCATTTAGTCTAGGACAATGAAATAGTCTGCATCCATCTTTGAAGATTGGAATTTAACAATAGCCATTTCATTTGTACCATTGAGTTGAATCTGCTTCAATGCTAGAATGCGATGCCTAGGTTAACCTCTAAGTGGCTTAAATAGTTAACATGTATTATGATCTAAAGTTCTAAGAATAGAATTAACCATGGCCTTTTGTAGTCTAGATGGTTCATACTGTTACGTGAGTTTCTGAAGGCTGGAAATTAGGAAAGTCTAGTTCTATTAAGTTGTTAAACAATTTGTATCGAATCCTGAGAATGTGAGTTATTGATTATTTGATGTGTCATTTGAGAATTAATTAGAGTAAACTTCAGGTCTAAAACAAGAAATGGGGATTGTTCTGGTTTCTCCCACGCAATGAATCTCATTTCCTTCAACCTTAAGACGATTGAAAACAACAAAACAACTAATCTTTAGTCTTCTGGGTGAGATATATGTTCAAACTACTAATAGATAACTCTTGAAAGGAGAGATACAGTTTTCAAAGGAACTCATGAATACTGGAATTACCGAACTAAAACTCATGAAATGAGACAAGAATCTGCCTGATGGATTGATTAACTTGATAACTACTAAGACACACTCAGAGTGGGACATGCGTTTTTCTACCTGATTTTTCAGCATATATCCTCCTTAAATTTGTGATGGAATGAAAGTATTTCTGTCACCCATATTATCACTCCCAGTCTATGGTCAGTGCACGTGATATTCCTCTACCTATTGGCTAAATCGTGAATATTATCATGTCTATACACTGGTAAAAAAAACATCAATTCAATCGGTCCATGATAACTGTGCATATACGCTTTCAATTGCTCAATCAATTGATTGGCTGCATCAATAGAAGATATTGTCGCTTAAATTGTAACAATGGGGTTGTGGAGCCTCGCTTACCATTTCTATTGTAGAACGATTGCAGGGCTATTCTGATTGGTTTAAACTGCTGTATCCAGGTGATCAATAGTTGAATTTGCAATCTTCGCAAACCACTATCAACCCCGACCGTAAATAATTGTCATAGGTACATATTTTCTTTCTGACTTCGACAACTTCTAAAACCTTCTTTGGCGGTACCACTTCTTCAGAATTCTTCCACCCTAGTCGGTACTCCTTCATTTACACTTTTTCATCATCGAATACCAGCTATGTCTTCCCCAAAGAAGACTCTTTCGCCCGATTTGGAGCGCAAAGCTTCTCTAAGACCCCGCACTCCAAAGGTAGAGGCTCAAGAACCACCAAAGTCTCCTTCAAAGGCCCCCGAGCTTCCGACCAAAGCTCCAACTAGAGAGACTAAAAAGACGGTTGCTTTCTCTCCAACCGACCTTGCGATCGAAGAGCCAGCTATTGCTGTTACGGCTGGACCGTACCGACTAATCCTTCCTAAGCCAAATATCGCAGCGGTAACAGGTGGACCTTTTAAGGCCACTGCGACGGCCTTTCCATCTTCTTCTTCTTCTTCTGCCGCACCAGCAAAGAATATAAATCGTAACCACACACCATCTTTGATACCAAACATCAACACCACATCCTCTACATCATCTTATGCTCTCCCAGCTCCATCCGCTATTGCAAAAGCTACAACAAAGAAGTGCACAGCAGCCAAGAACAAGCAGCTCGCTACTGGTGCCCCACCATCTATTCCTCCTCCTCGAGCCAATAGCACAACCTCCAACCCCGACTATAAAAGTAAAGGTAAAGAATCTGCTGCGGAGCCATTCATACACTCTCAATCTTCCGAGATGCCTTCGGCAAAGTATAACAAGCGTAGCCGCGATCAATTTGAGGAACTTGAGGAGGAACTCTTCAAGAAGTATCTAATCTCCCCTATGATTTTGATTATCACATCTAATAGTTGTATAGCTCCGCGGGGAATTATGTAATTCTTGGTGGTACTGACAATGACCAAATCGAGTACGAATTAAGCAGAGGTGCTTTTGGCACTTTGCTTGAATTCGCACCTCACTTCAAGACATATCTTGAGAGCCACCTCTCCACCACCATAAACATCACCGATTTCCCTGGATCGTCCCTAAAAGTTCTAATGCAATGGATCGCCAACGATGAACTGATGGCACTTAATGCTCGTAAGCCAGGAAGACGATTAGGCCTTGCCGACTACCCCCTTGTCGACACCTACACCATGGCAGATACCTTTGGTCTCCCTGATCTATGCGACGAGATTATGGACTCGGCTATGAAGGAGCTCTGGGGCAAGGATGACGAGGAATGTATCTTACCAGACGTTCGTGAGCTCTACAAGGTCTATTCTCGAACCAAGCCAGGCAATCCACTGAGAAAGCTATACATAGCATTCTTCCAGTATGTTTTTTACCTTTTCCCTCGTATTCCCACCATTGACCACAGGCTAATATTTCTTATAGCTGGTATCTAATTTCCGAAGAATCTAACCGACTTAGAAGCAATTCGAAGCCCTCCAGCATCGAGCTCTGGGATCTCCTCAAGAGTTCTGGCCATGCCGGAGTAGACTTCATTAATTACGCAAGGAGCCAGTTCACCTACCGCGGAGGCTCTGCTCATCCCATCGATCCACGAAAGTGGAACACTTGCGAACTACACCAGCATGATGTCCACAAACCTTGCCCTTCTACGGAAAAGCGCAAAGCTACTTCTGCTTAAGCTCTGAACCTTTTGTCAAACAATTGGGTTATTTGATTCTTGGTGCTATTATCAGACAATTGGGCTGCTATGCGTTTGGGGAAGTTGCTACTATATCTGGGGAGAATTGATACGGTGTGAGAGGATTTGATAACCTGGACTCGCGGGATCGGGATTCTGCTTTGGAGTGGGATTTTCTGAATTCTAGTATGCCCTTTCTGATACAATATGGGGAGAAAGATAGAGTTTCGCACGTTACGATGGGATTTCTTTGATTCTATTTATGAGCATGGGAAGCTCTGAGGATTTGGGTGCTTTTTATTGCACTCTGGTAAATAGTTTACTTTCCAAAATAACAAATTCGATGTTTTATGTCTCTGATATGTTCCCTACACGTTCTTTTCTGAATCGTGACTGCCAATCGATCCATCTTTGGTTGAAAATGGCATATTCCATATTAGGAAGCTTCGTTCAAAGCTTACAAATTGTAAATATTTCTCATTATTTTCCGGAATCCTAACCTTTTGCTCTCGCATCACAGTAGCAAGTTCACCTATAAAATTTCGTTTTATTACAGGACACTTGACTCAAGAAATCATTCGGTTGCTTGATTTATCGATTCATTTCATAGATCCATATGGAAAAGGAGATTGACATAATCTAGTTAGGAAAACGTCCAGCTCGATACCTCTCATTTCAGAGGATGGGTTTCTTTTCTATATGGAGGGGCTGTAATATGAGAAGTTAGAATCATGAATGTAGCACCTCCGTAGAGTGGTTCGATTATTCATTGTATTAGTCCTTTGACCTAGTATACCTGGCATTAGGTGATTGCAAAGACAGCAAATGCAGTGATAGCGAGTCATGAGTAATAACTTGGTTGGCAAGATTATGACTTCAGTATTAGACACAGAGAAACAGTCACAGTAATGTCCAGCGTAGATCCAATATCTTGTAAGTGACTGGTGTAGTAGTTCAGGGCTGGCTGCTCAAAGTTTCAGGTGAGCAGACGCTATATTACAGGGCATACTATAGGCTTTGGTGCTGTGTGGTGAATCTACCCCGCATGACTAATACAGTAGCCCTAGCGGGGTGCCCTTCCCCATCTTCCTCCTCATTTGTATCTAGAACTTTCATCGCACAACCATCATACATCAATACGGTGTCAAAATACTGTGAGCTGTTATTCAAGCAGCCAAAATTACCTGATTCCTAAACCTCAATTCTTTTATCTCTTTATTATTGATGGGAGAATGAGGGCTTTGTCTCATCTGCCTTCTGAATCTGCCGTGTTGCAGAGCAAAGGTTGTTTTGTCCGACCTTCCGAATTTGTCAAATTCAACTTCATTCTGAGGAACCATCCTAAGATACAACATGGTTAATAAAAGGAAGAGAAGAGCGTTTGAAGATGAGATTTTACAGCTACTTCACACTTCAGACGAAGAATTGGGGGCCGAGCTGCCGGCTGCGGCGAGTGGCAGAATGTTACCAAAGAGACCTCCTCAAAGGCACCCTGCGACAATTTTTCCAAAAGCGCCTCCACTAAAGACCCTAGTCGCTGGTGCTCAATCCAGTCCATCACTATCGACCTCAACTATTGGCAAGGCAGAAACATCAAACTCATTTCTCGCAAAGCATGGTACCCAGATGGTAGATATATTTGTTGGGGAGGAGAAGCAATTGTTTCGTGTAAGTCTTGAAGATTAATTTCAAATATTGTTATTGAACAACTTATAGGGATGTCAAAGCTAACAAACATCGAAGGTTCACAAAGACCTTATATGCAATAAAATTGAGTTCTTCGATAAAATGTTCAACGGAAACTTCAAAGAAGCAACAGAGAACACAGCAATTCTCCCAGAAGATGACCCTGAAGCCTTCGATATGCTGATGTGCTGGGCTGCATATGGCACAATCCGATCACTTCAGTTTGAATACTTCCGGAAGAGTTTACATCTTTGGATTCTCGCCGAGAAATTGTGCCTGGGTAGCCTACAGGATCATGTCATGGATATGTGGCGAAAGAATGACAAACTGACGGACAAGTACTATACAGCTGAGGAGGTTCAATACATCTTCCAGAAGGCACCAACCAAATCATCTGCACGCCAGTACGCAGCACGTATGCTTCGATTCCAATCACTGAGGTCACCGGCGAGAGACCTAGACTACTCAGTCGACTGCCGCGGCGATCCTATTCCATTGTCCAACATGAATGTGGCTACTCTGTCGAAGTTCTTAATTAAGAACGAGGATATTCTGGAGGATTATTTGGATGTCGCAGATAGATCCCAGGTTACAAATGTGAATGAGATGGATCCTAGAGTGACGCCTTTCAGTTGCAGATTCCATCATCATCCTGCTTCCCAATTCCCATGTCCTTCTAGAAGAACTGGAAAATTGGCTTTTAAATATATAGATGACGAGACTTAGGTATCTTCACCCGAATGACGAAATCCAACACATGGGCACTGGCGGCATTCTTTTATTCATTTTTTTGGAGTTATGGGGGAAGATATGGGGACATGATACCATATTAGTTGCATCAGAAATTGCAGCATTCAATTCAAGATCCAAATGTTTATAGTTTTTACAATCATACAGAAGCATCAATAGACCAAGAAGTCTACAAGCACATTTTAAGTCATCAAGAAGTATGGCATATTAGTTAGACCCCCCATTCCAGACCGAAATAGCATCCTCATAAAATCTGCCATAGAAGAAATCAACCTTTCATCTCACACATTTCTCGAAACTTCACTCAACTGTCCCCCAAGCCGTAGTGTCGCAAGAAGCGCGACAGTGAATTAAGTCGTAGCCTTACCCATTGTTTTGCTTAAGTAGTATTCACTGTATTTCCTATATTGGCCCATATAGTACTATATATATATCAATTCTTTTCGGGAATATCTACAAAAGTAATAAAGCATTCTTTTCTTACATATCAACTTCCGTACTAAATCCTCAATACGCATTATGGTTGTACTATATAGTATACTAAATATCATCGGCCGTATCAACCCCAACCTCAAGGTTATATATTCCTTCCAAAACTACCTACTCTTTAACAACATCGCCATTTCAACTCTTCATCTACTCAATCTCTTGAACTCTACAAAATTATTCTGTTGATAAGAATTAGAGGTGTCTTTCGTCCTTTGTGACAAAGTTCTAGTCCATCATAGCGCCTTTTATCTTGGTCGTTCTTCTTGTTTTCTCTTTTTCGAAGGGTCAAGTGAGATACTTTTGACGGAGTCGAGAACTCTCCAAATATTAAGCAACTACATACAAATAATCACTAGGTGTATATCGGAAATCATCCTTGTTTCTCTGCAATTCTGTACCCTCGCTGGGATTTTAAAAGGCTTGTATGTATTGGTGTCCTACATTCTTCAACTGTGCCCAGAAATCTTCCAGTGAATTCTACCTTTCCTTCGAATCATCTTTGTTATTCTTCTTTTTGGAGACATAATTTTACTCATTTTCGGATACATTTTCACATCCTTTAAAGTCATACTGTATAAGTTTGGGAATACATCAGGTTCTGTGGATGGCAAAACGAAAGCTAATATTTTGGTTTAGATCAAACATGGATACCAAAAAGAAGTCTATCAACTTGAACAACACGCCTTTCATTGAGTAAAGGCTCCTATCTTTCACATGTCGCAGCCAGTCTTGCTTGCTAACTATTTGCTAGGGCTGCAGGTACCGAAATGGTAGATCTTTACATTGGACCAACCAAGACACTCATCCGCGTCCATAAAGAGATTCTCTGCAAGAAAATCGACTACTTCGACAAGATGTTCAATGGTACTTGGGTTGAATCTACCAATAAATCAGCAACATTTCCAGAAGATACTGTCGAGTCTTTCGAATTACTTGTCGGATGGGTTTATAGCGGAAGCCTGCGTCCTCTCGTACAGTCAGACAAAAAATTTAGTATCCAATGGAATGCATTGGATCTCTATTCACTTTGCGACAAGTTGTGCATTCCAGCAGTAATGGATGAAGTCATGGATCTGGAACGAGACTCAAATCGGACTTCTGGAGCTTTTGTTTCTGTTGAGTATTGGAACATCGTATACAAGCAGCTCCCGGAACGATCAAAATTTCGCCTCTATGCACTAAATTTCTTGCTCTACCTTTTCACTACATACCCAGATTTGGATATTTCCATCATTGAAGATTCCCTGGATAATAAGGACTTGCGTAAAGACTTTCTGTATGCTTTATGGGAGCAGGTATGCAAGAAGAAGACCGTGGTCGATCCGAGAACCGAAGACGATTGTATCTATCACACTCATAAGCCGGGCGAAGAGTGCATTAGAAAGCAGAACAAGCTCAAAGTCAAGTAACGGAGTGGATTTCTAGGGGAGATGAGAATGATTGGTGTATCTACTCGGAAAGATATGTTGATCATTAGATTTTTGACTCACTTTAGCCGAAGAAAGTTAGTGGGCGACTTTAGGTTAAGCATACTCTAAATAAATAAATAAATTTATATACCAATGAAACTGATTATTTTTCTTCGTATCGCCTCGGTGTTGATGCTATACCGTGATATAGAATGTGAAAGAAGTAATTCTAATTGATTGTTCCATAGTAGTTGGAGTGCGACGGCAAGCATGCATAATCACTTCTATAAATTCACTCATCCCGCGACAATTTGAAATCAAAACATAGGTATGTTTATAAAGTTTATTATAAAAGAAATCAAGCGGTAGCCTCGCAAACAGCGCGACAATGAATAAGTCGTAGCCTTACCAACTTCAAACTCTAGGTCATCTTTTTCGCAAAACTATTCTTCAACAACCTACCTCCTCAACAACAACATCACAATTTCACCTCTCCATCTACCCACCCTCTTCAACTTTACGAAATTATTCTGCTGATAAGAATCTTAGGGTTTTTCTATCCTTCTATCGCCTTTTACTCATCCAATCCACAATCACGACGGATATCTTCTGTGCCGCCGCAGACAACTTAGGTTGGTTCTACTGCAGAATCTTATTCTTCACCTTCAGTCAACGATCTTTGTGGGATTTCTTTTTGAGATTTTGATACGTAAGTCTTGCTACCTTTTGCTCCACGTTAAATTGTTGTTGTGATTCTGATTGCTTTATGTAGTTCTTGTGCTCAAGCGCATTTTGAAGAGCTCTTTACTGGAGTTCGCAATTATCATTCTCAAGCATGGAGAGACATCCCCGGAGTGACAGGTTTGGCAAAAACTATTGGAATCGGATTGGGGAACAACCCAAGGCCGCTACTATCGTCGAGAAACCTGCTATTTTTGAAGAGGCTATTGAAGCTGAAAAGCCTGTCGGTTTTAATAGAGCACCTCTCGTTACATTCCTCAAGTATGGTTCTTGCATTTCAAATCATGATGATTCCAACTAACTTTGATCAGTAAAACAGAAATGGTAGATCTTGTCGTAGGCCCCGAGAAAGCGATTTTCCGCGTCCATAAATCCTTCCTGTGCAACAAGATACCATACTTTTCCGCGATGTTTAACAGTGGATTCAAAGAGGCAGAGGAGAATTCAGCAACATTTCCGGAGGACCTTCCTGAGTCTTTCGACATACTTATTCAGTGGGTATACTCTGGACATATTCGACACTATGAATGCCATGGGCCTGCACGTCCTGAGACATGGAACTTTCTACAGTTTTACTCACTAGCTGAAAAGCTATGTCTTATGAAAGTCCAGGATCGGGTACTTGACATATATCGTAATAGCTGTCGTGCAGAAAACTGTACCTTCAACCTTTCATGGGCCACCGAAGCATACGAAATTACTCCCGACCAGTCTGCACTTCGTCGATTTGTCATACAAATGTTAGTCTTCATGTTTCACACTACATCGGACTCAGGTCAAAATGGCAATGAACATTTTATCCAGGCAATGAAAAGCAACGATGAAATTTTCACCGATTTCATGCTTGCCCTCCGTAAGCATGTAAAGTCATCAATCCCGGTAGACCCACGAGTTTCCGATCCAAAGTCTGGGGCCATAAAGTGTGAATATCACACTCATACCAAGGATGAGGACTGCTATAGGTTCAAGAAAACATGAGGTGTGTTGTTAGGAGCTCGGGGGAGGGGGTGGCAGTTGATGTTATTCATAAGCATAAGCTTCATTTCATAGGCTAGTTTTCTATGCAGAGCTCCGGCTCAAGCTAGATTTGTTATGTTGACTTCCTGCGCTCACATAATCTTACATATCTCATGTATCGTACCGAACTATCATGATAATGACACTTTCAAATGATATTTCCATTTTCTCGCATGAAACCAAACGTCTTGCTAGCACAAACCCCGAAGTGATGTATTTACATTCATAAATCTCATATTAAACTAAACATCCACTCTATAGGCCTCTACCGAGATACCCGTTTCTCGAATATTCATCATTAGCTTCAAGTTTTCGAATGAATCTATCTCTTTCTCTCTATTAGCCGAAAATTAATGTCACGATTCTGAATTCATCGAGCATTGCATAGGTCGATGGTATAACCAACAGTGACATTTTATCTTATATCTTCTACTTATAGTTTAGGTATAATCTAAGCATAAATTAGACATTGAAATACCACGTTTAGTTACATTATTCACCGATCAAAAGATTTTTCGGGTAAATCAATATTTTCACGTGACCTATTTCCCAGAAAATCTTTCAATCCCCGTGACCTTCGTGCCTTCTCGATCTGTGATTTGATCACAGCCCTCCTCCAAATATCCAATTGAGATGGATAAAAGTGCTTTCATCCCGATATTGCAAAGTGCATCACCTATTTTCAATTTACTTTCCAAAATCGTGACACAGACACATATCACGAGGTGTCGTGTTGGCTGGCTACCAAAAGCTAAACCTGAGAACTCGCACACCATGGACTGTTACTGCGACGAAATCCTAAGTTTAAGATTCCAAAGATTAATAGATTATGGAGAATAGTTGCTGACTAGTGTAGCTTTCGTCCACTGAAGCGTGAGCTTGCTCCACATAAGCAAAAGTGAGTTGGCTACACCCACGATGGAAGCTTTTACGCATTTTCAATACGTTTCAAGACAGAAATATGGAATTAGACATATCAATAGGAGCGTGGGAGGACCCTTTTCCCCTTTCCCTTTTTCATTTCTTTGAAACCTTCATTTTGAAGATTTTTCTTTTAGCCAATTATTTTGGACGATAGTATTTCATTATATATAATATAAAATGATATAGTATAAGTTCGAACGATAGCTTCAATTCCTTAATTGTTGTTATGTAACGCCTTCGAACTTTTTGTATATTAAATATTAAATCAAATACATATCGAATTATATTTTTATTATATATTTGAATTCCCTAGATTATACTGTATATATTACATTAAAAAAATTAAATTGAATAAGAATTTCTTTATTAAGTGAGGTTTGCTTGTTATCGACTGTATACAGATATACGATCAAATCAAAATTCAACAACAAAATATATTCCAATCACATTTTCACCATACATTACACTCCCCACACCCCACTCGTCACAACAGCCTCTCACTCACCTCGGCATCCCCTCCCTAAAAACCCCATCCATTGCCTCCTCCAACCAGAGACTCCTCTCCGCGGGCGTCCTGATCGGTCCCCTCCCCGGCCACCCCTTTGTAAACCCACTCACCCCATCCGCCTCTCTCACACACTGCGCCCATTCCCTTCCCCTCAAATTCTCACCCTCACCCAACATAACTACGACCAAATTTTCCCAATTCCTAAACCCCTCTTCCCTTAACGTTTTACTTCCATGTTTCAACCATCTACCACCTAGCCTGAGTCGCATGATTCTTTCATCCGGATCACCTTTTCTAATCATGGTCCCATCCGGTCTTGTAAACCCTACACAGCCGGGAAAGTCCTCTACTATCTTGCCAGAGAAGATTTGTTGTTCTCTCCGGGCTGCCAGGAAGCGTTTTAGTTGTGATATATTCCAATACAAGGGAATATTTCCATACACCGCGTAGTGATGTTGCACAGATGGTTTTGGCAAATATTGATCCGGGCTACTGAAAATCGTGAGGTGTAAAGTAATTGTTTCAAGAGGAAGAAGCTCAGGGTCACGATGTGGAGGCCAGTAATGGGAATCAGGTGGGGAGTTGGGATCGAAAGAAGGAGGAGTAGGAATTGGAGAGAGAGAGCCGTGATCGGAGTCTTCATCGGTGCTGGAAAGATGAGCAGAAGGTTCCGTCGGGGTATGTTCGGGATCATTTCGTCGGAACCACCGTAATCCGTAGACATTGAGTTCAAGAATATTTCGGAGAGTGGAAATTGCTTCGCGCGTAAAAAGTCGGACAATTCCAGCGAATTCCCTAGGTTCGGGTTCGATATCGGGTTCGGATTCGGATTCCTGATCTTTTTCTCGCGGTGCTTTTTCTCGTTCTTTTCTTTCTCTCTCTTCTCTCTCTTTTTCTTCTCGTTCACGTTCCTGCTGTTCTCCACGTTCACGTTCCTGCTCTTCTCTCCGTATGTTTCTCAATCTTTCTTGTTCCTTTCCCTTCTCTTCTGCTTCCCTTTTCCGCTTTTCAGCACCCTGGTCCTCGGTTTCCAATTCCCAAGAAAAGGGTTCTCTTTCATCTTCGGGCTCTTTTCTTTTCTCTGCTTCTTCTTTCTTTTTCTTCTCCCTTGCCGCCGTCTCCAATCTCTCTTTTGCTTCTCTAACTCTTACCACCTTCCTCCGTTCCTCACTAGCAGTATCAGCAACGACGAAAAAAGGTTTTGCCAACTCAGCCTTTTTCTTTCTCTCCTCATCCAAATCCGCCGGCTCCAAACCAGTCGTTTGCATCTCCCTCCTGGCCCTTTCCTTCGCTATATCTTCCAAGAGCGCAGCAATATCACGATCAGTCTCGAATTTCTCATCTTTTCTTTGCTCTTGAATCGGAGAAATCTGTGCTTGAGCTGTAAAAGGTTTAGGTTTTGGAGGTAAAGGCGGGGTTCTAAAAGGTGGAGGTGGTATATACGGTTCAGGTGGTATATACGGTTCAGGTGGTATATACGGTTCAGGTGGTATATACGGTTCAGGTCTTTCAGGTTTAGGTGAACTCTTTCCGGGGGGTTTCTTTTTACCAACATCTGGTTCTAGCTCGGGCATCTGTCGGAATTTAGAAAAATCAATTCCTGTAGATGGTTTCGTTTTACCAACATCTGGGTCTAGCTCGGGCATCTGTCGGAATTTAGAAAAATCAATTCCTGTAGATGGTTTCGTTTTACCAACATCTGGGTCTAGCTCGGGAATCTGTCGGAATTTAAAAAAATCACCTCCTGTAGATGATTTCGTTTTACCAACATCCAGCTCTACCTCAGGCATCTGTCGGAATTTAGAAAGATCAAGGAGTCCCTGTCTTCCCCCCTGAGGCCGACGACGCCCTCCAGGTTCCCTTCCGGCATCGGCCCCAGGAACATCCTCCCGTCCTTGTCCCCCCTCTCTTTTACCCATGGATTCTTTTTGACCTCCATCACCTTCCTTTCCCCAATCAGAATCAGAACTTGGAGACGTTTTCGAAGATGGTTTCCTTGGCGGAAAACCAGCTTTTCGTTTCTTTTCATCTTCGGATTCCAACCACGCTACTCCGCGCTCAGCCATCACTTCTTCGGCTTCCTTTCTCCATAGTTCAATCAATTCTTTTTGCCTCTCGAGTAAGATGGGTCGACGCATGTTCTCTAACCTTTCAAACTCGGCCACTTGTTTTTCTTTTGTAGACAAAAATTCTACCTCCAACAGCATACTTTCAAAGGATGAATCTTCATCTTCCCATTTTTCACGCAATCTCTTTTCAGCTGACGATTGTTTTACTTTTTCGGGAGGTCTTGATGCGACTTTTGGTAAGGTCTGTGCTGGGTGTATTCTTAAAGCAGCTCGTTCAGCCGGTGTCATATCAGCTACTTTTTGGACTTGTAGAGGATGATCGATAGGTTCCCTCATAAAACGTTTTATTCTTTCTTTTTCTTTGATCTCGGCAACCTCAATCTCAATGTTCAAGTCTCTCAATCGGTCTCTGAATTTGGCCTGGAAAGTAGGGCTTGTTTCAAGCTCAAATTGATCTTTTAAGGTCTTTCGCTCTTCACGTTTATCCTCCAATTCCCCAGCTTCTTTTAGATAACCATCACACCTGTCGATTATGTGCTTCATTAAATCAGTCGTCTTCGTATCTCCCCGTTCCATCATATCCTGCGCCTTACGTTTCTCGGCAAGAAGCGAAGCTATGTGCTTCTCGCGTGCATCCAACAATTCTCTTTCTATATACCCTTCAATTTCCTCGGCAGCAGTATCTTCCCGATAACTTGAGCCTTGATCTATCCACTGCTTGAACTTTTCCTCCATCGTTGGTGATATCGCTGGTTCAGCCGCCCATATACGATATTTCTCGCTTCTGGTTGGTGATACTTGTTCCATACCTGCCATAGGCTTGTCAGGGAATTTACGACCCAAGCCAGATTTTCCTTCAGATGGTGAAGGCTTTGGTGGTTCGGATTCAGTCAGAGATACAGTATATAAATCACCCTCTCCCTCAGGTTCATCTTCCACAGTAGCCTTCTTTCCACTACTAGCCTTTTTCTTTGACCCTTTCGAATCATCTCCCAATGAAGCTTTCCTTTGATATACAGCAGATATACCCTTCTTACTAGAAGCCGGAGTAGTCCTCTCAGATATTTTACCGAGAGGGGCAAATAGTTCCTGCCCTGTTTTCTGCCAGTCCCTGCGAAATTCACCACGCCGTTCAACCCGGGGAGGGTTTTTATACTTAGACTGCCGTTGCGAAGAATCCATCCTAGGTCGCGTATTTAGAAGTGTCTGCTTACGCTTTTTCTCTTCTTGTGCAATTTGATATTTACGTGCCAAAACCACTTGGAGCCTCTCCATATCATAACTACCATCTGGTTTTCGGAATATATTGATATCAATTTGCGTGGGGGTTGTTCCGAGTACGCTCTGCCCAGAACGCGTATCCGCTGGGGGTGGGTTCTCTTCAAGTGGATCCTCCGAAGGTTCATTCTGTTGAGGAAGCGGATTCTCTGGGGGTAAATTCTGCGTCATACGTCCAATGCCCGAGAGATCAAGATCACCATCACTTGTTTGGGGTAAATTAAGTCCGGCAGGATTCGCCGGGGGAGGAATTTGTTGAGGACCTGCTGGTGGTAGATTTGGATCTTGAATCGTTCCCGAGAGATCCTGTTCATCAACGGAACTTTTTCCCAATGCAGTCGTTCCACTGAGTCCTCCTGTTCCTCCTGTTGACTTTTCTGATCCCAAGCTTCCTGCCTCTTGTCCACCGGATCCAGGTGCGTCCGCCATGTTGTTATCAATTACTATTTCGAGTGAATTGGTGAAAAGTGTAATGATGAATTGGACAAAGTTATAATGGGCAATAACAACGATGCTGATCATATATTTGCTTTATTCGCGTGGCCTGTCTTTGTTTAATGTGAGCTTGATCCGGCCATCATATTAATGCTTGTGGTCAAATGGTTTGTTTTGCCACATTAATCCCAATAACAAAGAAAGACGTCATGGTCAGTAATTGGGATACAGAGCTTTGACAAGCAAGATTGGCACAAGCTAACAATATGTGTTTGTTCAATGTAATTGGTTAAACTTCAAAGCAATTGTATTAGCATATCGAATTACTTGTAGGATAAAATAAAGTAGAAATGATTCGAGAGACCCTTAACTCCAATGCGCATTAGAGATCGCGAGAGGCGAATATAAAACCAAATGGCTCTGCAGGAGCTCGCTCAACCATTTCAGAGGAAATTATTCTCAATAAAACATCCACGCCAGAGACTTGAACTCCAGAAGGCTCAAAGCCTCCAATCCTTCATCTGTCTGCTTTCTCGAATTTATAAGCAATGCGCACTTGATTCAGGATTTTCTCAATGGCAGCTGTCCTCTCCTCTCTACTCAAGTGCTTAAGATTTCCCCAACTTTTTGATGCACGCTTCTCGAGTTCATCGATGAGCATTGTTCCTGTGTATTCCAGAAGTGTATCTCTCGGAGATATATCTCTCCGAGGTAGATCCAATTTTGAATACTTGTTCCTGTCTTCAATCCTTTTCACTGCATCAAATCCAATGATATCTGGTCCAATATCACGATCCCAGTCCTCTCCATGATTAAAGACAATAAGTTCTTTAATCTGAGGATTCCACGGAAGCAGACGCGCCACACTCAGGAGAACATCGAAGTAAGATCCCCGCAGAAGTGAAAAGTAATCATCAACATCAGCCACATCCCAGGCCATAAATCTCAATCCATTCCGAACACATTATGTACATAGATGATCGAATTCTTCTAGTATACTTGAAAGTCTATGGTAAGGAGGCAGAGTAGACGAGTAAAGCGGTACCAAAGATTTGAAACACAATCGATCAATTTTCCAATTGATGTAAAGTTGGGAAGACAATGTCTGGCGAGCTACCGATGACTTCCCAAGTTGTACATGGCAATAATGCTTGAGAGCTTCCTTCCTAGATTCTCTGTTGACATTTAGGATTGACGGCATTTTGGTATGTGAAATAACTGCTCCTTCAGTATTTGACATTTCCGCTGCTGAGATCGGTTCTCTTCGGTTGTTCGTTCGAAGTGTTATATAAATATTTCGCTGGTGAAAGGAAACAAATTTCCAAATCCGACGACGAAGTTCGAGTGGTAGAGACTCGAAAATTGCGAATGGGCTCAAGATACGCATATATGTTTGTACATATTGTCGATGTATCAAACTCTTTACGAGTATGAGAATCTGAAAGTCGAGTTGATTGTTTTGGCGTATGAGGAGATAAATGTAGAGGTTTGCTCCGAGGATGGGTTTATGGATGCTTATTGATGAAATTATTGATGAAGTCCCCTCTCCTCTCTTCCGCGCCCATCTTTGTGATGATTTAAATAACACCCAAAACCCTCTCAAGCAGAAATGCCACCATCATCTACTACGAACATCTTCAATATTTCCAAGAGCTCAAGAGCTAAAACTGCCATCCAAAGTCAAACCTTTTCAATACTTGACAAGAAGTAAAACTCCAAAGACGCTCCTGGGCCACCTCAAAGTATTCACTATTTACCTAGTCTCATTACCTAGAAGCCAAGCAATTCACGTATATTCTGATTCGCAAAACATGTCATAGTCCATAGACCACTTGATCTTTCCCTTGCGTACTAGACACCCACCCACACCAACACCAACCATCTGAAGAGAATAATATACCCCCATCAAAGACCTTGAGGTCATTACGATCTTTTAATTTGATTTAAAGGGCGCCGTAAATACCGCGGTATGATGAAAGCATGAACATGAAGATCTTCTTTGAATGTACAGATACAGAATAATCTAGGACCTCTCCTCCCCCTTCCAAAAATCACATCACACGTGTAACCATCATCTTCCACCATCTCCACCTCCGTAATCTCGGCACTTCCAAACTTCATTCATATCCCACCATATCCACTACTCCAATAACCAAACAGAATCCAAGAATTACACGTCGAATTAAGGGAATGAATAGATAAGATTTTCACATCCGTATCTCCATCGATCGCTATATCCAGGAATGATATCCCCACCTCCTTACTCTCCCCCCTTCCTCCCCCACCCCCCATACAACTAAAGCAAAGAAGCAAAGCAGGAAAACAAATCATAACTACTCTCTCCTATTGAATTTTCCTTCATATTATAGGACACTGGTCCATAATAATGTACCGTACGTACATACACAATAATACGCCTGCGAACACTCTCTCTGCAATCTTCTACAATCAAGGGTTATAAGATGAACTGAACTATGTATCTAGCAGGGAAGGGTATGCGCTTAATTCATCTCAACTACAGTAAACGAAACGAAGACAAGGTAGGTGGGTGTATCATAGGTGTGATGACGAACGAAAAAAGGATTTGGAGTGCATGACTGCCCATCTATCATTCAATCATTCCACATCCTGCCGGCCACCCATCCATCGGTCATACTATACATTTCATTCTTCCAGGTTTCCCCTCATCTACCAGATCTATTCCCAACCTAATAATAGTAGTTCTCATCGTTCGTCCTTCCTCTCATGTATTGAGGTTCACTTCCTCTAACATAGATATCCTCGTACAAAATTTGTGGTGTTGCATCTGGGAATGGCATCTCCTCGGCCTCCTTGACCTCTGCATCGACCTTTGCTCTAGCCTCCTTGTCGATTGACTTCAATTCATCCTCAGTTGTAACATTCCACTCAATCAACTTTTGTTTCAAACCAGCGATTGGATCTTGGGTGCTACGCATGCGTTGAATTTCCTCACGGGTACGGTATGTGGTTCCTGGGTCGGACATGGAGTGTCCTCCGTAACGGTAGGTGACGTATTCGAGGACTACTGGACCGTTACCGGCGGTAGCGAATTCCTTGGCGTGCTTGACAGCGGCCTTGACGGCGAGGACATCCATTCCGTTGACTTTAAGACCTGGGATGTATTGACCACGCTTGTAGTAATCGGTGAGAGCGGATGATCTGTTGGCTGCGGTACCCATACCGTATTTGTTGTCTATAGATATTAGCACATCTCCGGCATAGTAAATTCTTCAAAACTTACTCTCGCAACCGAAAAGGACAGGCAAGCTCCACAACTTAGCCATGTTGAAAGCCTCGAAAACTTGACCTTGGTTACTAGCACCATCACCATACAAAGAAACAGAAACATTCTTGTTGCCATTGTACTTGTGAGCGAAAGCCAAACCAGCACCGACCGGAACCTGAGCACCGACAATACCGTTTCCACCATAGAAACCCTTGGTAAACATGTGCATGGAACCACCTTTACCATGAGCAACACCCTCACGACGACCTAGCAATTCACCGATGATGGATTTCACGGAAGCACCACGCATTTGAGCGAAACCGTGACATCTGTAGGCGGTAATGACGTCGTCTTGCTTGGTAAGAGAGTGTTCGATACCGACGGCGACGGCCTCTTGACCAGTTGACAAATGGCAGAAACCACGAATTTTCTTCTCCTTGTAGAGTCTGTCGGCAGCCATTTCCATACGACTATATTTTTCCATCAGCGGAAGGTTCGGTCGTTGTACCAAAACATATTCTTACCGCATTGAAACCATATCGATATACATCTGCTTCAACTCCTCCTTGGTAGTTTCCATGGTGTAGGATGGAGGATCGAGCTCGTAAGTCTCGAAGGACTCGTCGGACAATTGCAATGTGAATGGCTTGTCATCTTCCTGCATCCCGAAAAACCATTAGTATACCTATTACATCCACATAATCTCCAATTGAGATATCTCAACATGATATCTTACCTGAGGAACAGCATCTTTATCGGCATGCGCGGAGGCGGCGTCTGTGGTAACCGTTCTCTTTGCAAGGGCAACTCTGGAAATGGCATTGCTGCGCAAAGGCGCGGCAGATCGTGCCTTTAATGCTCTCGAGAACATGGTTGTGGTGGTAGAGAATGTGTTGTAGGGAGTGAGGGAAGATAACTCGTGGAAATTTCTCAGCAGCTGCCAAACAAAAGATGTTGATGGTTGGGATGCTTCGATTACAGTAGTCCTGTTTTGGATTAGTCTGACAGATTGTTCCTCAAGGTTCCGACCTCGTGATCACGTGAATGGTGTATTTTGGAAGACCGAGAATCTGCCGTCAGGCCTTACCTAGTACCTGTGGGGCCTCCCGATTCCCGCCCCTCCCGTTCCCTCCCGTCAAAACTCGGGTTTTCCATTTTCCAATCCTCATTCATCCCATCCCATCCCATTCCACCCATTCATTCATTCATTCCCGAGATCACATAACTTAATACCAAAAAAAAAAAACATAGATTTCATCCTTTCGCATTTTTGCTATGCTACCCTATCACCAACCTCAAAGTCCAAGTGTAAGTAACTCCCTCACCCTGGGGAATCCCTAATGCCAATTTTCTCAATGCTACGCCGTTAAAGCATTCCCCTGGAACTGTCCCCCTTTCCCTTTCCATTTCCCTGTAGGTATTTACCCCATTAAAACGATCTTTACCATTCTTCCAACCAGTAAAATGAAAAACGCCCTGCCCCAGATGCTTCTTTGCTTCTTTATAAACAGGTCTTTTGTGCTTTGATCGATCCATGATCTCTCAATATGGACATAAAATAAATGGTGATGTATGGCGGATGATGGTGAAATACGTGAGACTCTATTCGCTCACTTGTATTTTATCCGGTCATATAGAACTGATGATAATAACTAGCCGTTTGATGACTTTTATGTGAAACAAGGTATCAGGACTATTGACTGCCTTGATACAATATAGCGAAGTGACCTAGATCAGTCATCTTCGTGAAAGAAGGTAGGTCCGGTAGCTTGTGGCGGAGCAGTTGATGGCCCAGCATCTTCCATCTCAATGTCATCCCGGGTGTATGTTGCTTCGTGAGTTATGATCCCTTGCATAGTTTGGTCCTGACTACCGCTGCGATATTCTATAGCGCTTAATGGTCTGGTAGGTCCAGTAATAGGGGCTTGATGGACATACGACTTCTCATATAGGACATCTTCCGGCGGAGAAAATGACCATACCTTGACTTATGTCAGTAAGATCTAATGAGGAGAGAGTAAAGAATACTTACTTCCATAATAGTACGATTTGATCGGCTTGCCATAACGACACACTTTTCCTCTTCAAATGCTACTCTCCAAACAGCATCGGCAGGAGCTGTAAGTTCACGGACAAGTTGACCAGTTTTCAGATCCCACACCTTCACTCGACCATCACTGCCCCCGCTAACAACTCGTGTATCATCAAATTGTAAACTTGTGACACTGTTATCATGAGCGGCCAACCGATGAATTGGAGCCATCTTTTCCAGTGACCAGACACGAACAGACCCGTCAGAACCACCGGTTACCAATGTGTTTCCTCGCATTTGTAATTGCCCAACAAGCGACGTGTGTCCTTGGAGAATAGCTTGACAAGACCTACAAATTTGTTAGCTGGTATCCCACGCTTGGATAAATATACATACCCAGTTTCTGGATCCCAAATTCGGACACTGGTATCAAGACTTCCAGTAGCTATTCTCTTTCCATCGAAAGCAATAGCATAAATTTGGGAGAAATGCCCCGAGAGTGTTCGTAGACATCTACCCTCTGAGATGCTCCATACTCTGGCCGTAGTGTCATAACTTCCAGAAACCACAATATCCCCCTTGATTTCTAAGCATCTAACACTTGCCTGGTGACCCACAAGGACATTTTTGCACAGCCCGGATTTGATATCCCAAATTCTGAGCGTAGTATCCCGAGAACCTGAAATTGCTGTATTTGCATCAGACATCTTTAAGCATCGTACTGTCGAGGTATGTCCACGTAGAGTGTGTAAACTCTCACTAAGAAGCATTAGTAATAGATCCCATGAATACCATAGTAATACATACCCAGTAGCCATATCCCATACTCGGACATCTCGATCACAACCTCCACTAACGAGAGTATCCTCCCAAGGTACCATTGCCCAAACACCCATTACATGCCCAGTCAAGGTCTTTTGTGCATTGCCATCCGTGTTGAAAACATGAATTTTGGCATTATCCAAAGCAACTACAATATACTTTGATGTCAAATGTAAACTTGTCACTACCCCCTGATCTTGTGTAATATGTCTTGCAACATTTTGTCCTCCAGTCCTCCAGGCGGTTTCGACCAAATATCTCTGCTTAAAGTGTGATTTATAAGACCTAATCTTCGGTCTTCTTAATGCACCCGAGGCAGTAGCACTATCGAAACTTTTAGAACTTCCAGGGGCATATGGTAATGCCGCGCCCATTCCGGAAAACGATTGTGTACCACCCGACCCATCCCCTCCTGCTTGTAATGCCATATGAACTGGATGTAGAGGAGGTCGCATTGACGGATTTAGAGGAGCAGTTGCTTGATGTTCTGACATTCTTCGGCCATAATCGTGCTTCGCACATAATTTCATCCAAGTTACATCGTCAGCAAGGAGATCTCTCCACCGTTTTGAAACTTGTGATGCGCGCGCAAGCACTTTTGGGTCATCGATACAAGATAGAACCTATATAAATCAATTAGCCTGGGCTTCACCTTCAGGAAGGAAAATCGTACACGAAGACATATTTCATCTGGTAAACTTGTAAAGGGATCCTTTTTCAATAAAGGGCTAACATATTGATGTACAAAGCTGAGTTGTTGGCTTGTGCAAAGGTTTAAAAGGTCTCCTAATATTCTCGTCCTTTCGGGCGCAGAACTATTCTTGAAGTATATCCTAATTTTTGATAAAAATATGTCCTCACTTTCTCCTGCATCGCTCCAATCTGGTTGTGGGTGATCAGGGCCTGGACTCGCCGCGGGCGTAGGGGGAGGAGGGGGGTCGTGACTCGAATGGGTTGGAGATTGTAGATCGGTGGAAGGAGTTGTCATATTTGGGGTTGGAGGACCTCTTGGTCGACTCTGTATCTTTTCTAACCTCTGCGGCATTGGAATGTGGTCGCCATTTGTGTCGACTGTTAACCCTCGAGTGGGAGACATTTCGCCGTCCCTTTCAATAGGTGCAGTTGAAGCCCTTCGATCTGTCAAGCTCAACGGTCTGAAATTGTCCATGCTCGGTTTTTCCTTATCGTCTATTCTTAACAGGTTTTCGTCTACGTTAACTAGTTAAGAAAAGGTTATAGTTGTGAGCGGGGAGGTGATGAAGGTCTTTCCCAAAGAGATTGAAGGTTTGGGATCGAGGGAAGGATTTAGGTTGACAATTAGCTCTTGAACTCTCGACCATGAAAACGAAAAAGGATGCGCCAATTGATGGAAAGTCGAATATATTAAAATCTGAACCAAGGAAACCTTTAATGTATGTTCAAGGCGGATCGAAAGAAGATTTGTGTAACTTAATGATCAAGGGAACACATTCGAATGCGTTGTCGATAATGTTGAAACTCGATGATTAATGGCACAATTTGGATGATGGATAGATCTTATCGTTTATATCAATCACTACCTAATAAATGAGGAAGAAGGAATGGTAAGAGTATAGATGGTTCAAAATTGTTTGATCGAGAAGATAATAAGTTAGAAAGTATATTTTATTTCCTTTCTTACAGTATTCCAAGGGCTGAGGTTGATAATGCCCAGGTGAGAGAGGAGATGATGTTTTTGGGTGCCCAGGTCTCAGCGTAGTAGGTAAGCAGGGGTAATAATTCGGTAATAATAATAAGTAAGGAGGATATTGAGGAGGGCGTTAAAAAAAAGGTAGATGATTTACGAAGGAATATATTATCACGGGTACGGAGTCCAGGTGTGTTATGATATGCGGTTTGTAATTTGAAGTAGATCTAGATGTAGTCATAAATGTAGTTGTAGATATTCTTGAAGATATGAATCCTCCATAAGGACCTAGGTACGGAAAGTTGAGGTTACTGCAAACAGATATGATGAATGAATGAACTTTAAGTTTAACTTTATTCGTAGATGTGTATAAGTACCTATGGTAATAAAGATTATCTATTGACCTAATAGGTACTAAAACCTACCTATGTTCTAATATCAGTTCTTTTATTGAATGATGTTGGTGGTGGCGGTGGTGGAAATCTATTGCTACACAACTCTAAGTTTGGATAAGTACATACATAGCCTATGTAGGAGGTAGCATTAGTTGGTATGCTATCCGATGTATTCTCATCCAAAGTTTGGATTCTATTCAATTAGTTTGTTAGGTATCTGTAGGCATTATCAGATTCCAGGTTAATTTGTTGTCATTATCCAATATGTTTTCCTTTCTCATCACTCCTATTTCGAATACCATCATATCACATCACATCTAATCCATTCAATCATTCATAAGACGAGTACTGGACATACTTTACTACCTACCTACCCATCAACTGCGGGTTTCTACACCATTCATCTTACCTTACATCAGATCATCACTCCCCAACACACCATACCAAACTCTACCACATGATTCCTCATCCTCAAATCAAGAACCCGATTAAGTCATCATCATTAAGGGGGGCGAAAACCACTATCTAATACCTACTCCCATTTGTCCACGCCATACTCTCTTTATCGCCTCATCTGTCTGTGGTCATCTTATCTCCTCTCTCTCAATTGCAACCTCTACTATATTAAAAATATACAACCCCAAAATTAACCATCAGGTTATTACTCTTTAGCTTAGCTTAGGTACCTAGGAGTTCTATATACTCTCGACTCAAGTAGCGAACCCAGGATCAGACTCGACTCGACTTATAAGCCAGTCCATAGCGACCAATAACTACTCCGTATTTATGAGAAGAATATAAACAAAAGGCTGTGCACAAAGCACATACCTAGCACTCTACGTGCATACATCTCCAATCGAATCGAATCGAATCATAGTCGACCTCGGGATACTCGAATAATGAAATCCATGGATTCCCGTCACCCCAGCATTTCAAATCTCACCCCTGCCATCTAAATCTGCGCATTAATATTTCTATATAAAAAAAGTACTGATATCTAACATTCGCTCCATTATAATTTACTTGATACCGGAAATCCCCTCAATGTTAACCACATTTCAGAAATATCCCATTCCCAAAAATAGATTCAAAGTTTCATGTTTCAAGCTTTAAGCTCAAGCTCCAGCGTTTCAAGATCGAATAAATTACGGTATCTGTGTATTAGTGAGTGGATCTTCTTTATTAATATAAACGAATCATGCTATACGCTCGTCTCGAGCCCGAGACCCCTCTTCAAATCTCCAAGGGGAGGGAAGAAAAAAAGAAGAGCGAGATCCGGAAGAGAAAATGTGTAAAAATGTAAATATATAATAATTCGTATTGTGATCCATCGCTTCGGTTCCTCTCATCTATGTATTTCATACAAGAATTTCTCTGTCTATTTATTTTTGCCTCTCTGCGTCCAAGTACTAGCCCGAGTCAAACTTCTTACCCACCCCACTCCCATTTTCTGGGTTATATTATACATGGAATCCCGAATTTCCATCAGTCATCGGTTCAATGGTCATGACCAAACTGTGTCAGAAGAGGAATCAACATCCCGCCGACCGCCGCAAGCGTATCCCGCATTTTCGGTTTCGCTTGCTTGCGCTGTGAAAGACTCCCTTCGAGGTACCCATTAGAATTCGTATGTTCATGAAAATGTACCCCTGAATCTTCTTGCATGGCATGCATTGCGACGTATCTACTCGCTTGTTAGTAAAAGCTTGTGTCTATTCGTTTCGTGTAGTAATAGGGGATCTTACAAGAAAGTTCCTCCGGAGAATAGCAATAACATTCCCGTCCACCATTGTCCTTTTACACCTTCTATATTCCCTCCACCTAGGATATTTACTAATAGAAATGTCGAAATGGCACCAAATGGAGCCGCGAGACTGAAAACTATGAGATGCCCACGTGCTGCTCGTTTCGAAAGTCCTTGTTTCAACAGGACAGACGTAAGTCCGAATGCTGCAGGTGCTTTATGTACCATAATTGCTACGAAAATGATAAATCCCAATTTTGTATTAGATGTAGATGCGGATGCTCCCATAGCTATACCATCCGCTGAGGCATGTATCACAAGCCCTGTCGTTGTAGCCAGACTACGACTTTGTTTTGGACTCGGTGTAAGTGATTGGAAAAAGCCGTCTGATTCATCATCAGACGAAGAAATGTTTGATATTCCCTGGGATAGATTATTGAGGGAAATTTGTCTCGGTGCCGCTGGGGCTTGTAGTTTTTCGGAGGCGTGTCTTGGAAGTTTGTCGATCAAAAACATGAGTATGAATCCCAAAATTAGAGATAGACCAATCCAAAATGTAGGCGATTCTTCCTCCTCGTGATGTTCTTCGCTCTCCTTCTTTGGCTTATCTTCCGGTTTTTCAGGAGAGGTATTTTCCTTCTCCTCCGGCAAAGAGTCTCTGGTGATAATTTTAACCTCTACTGGCTCTGAATTTCTCGGCCCCTGGACGTTATGTCTTCGATTGATATTCGCTTTGTTCGAGTATGCGACTGTGTTAAGTCCGCCAACCCATGATAATCCAGAGCTTCTCTCTTGAATCGAAACACCCCGCGCCCCATGAGCATGTGCCGAGGACCCTGCAGTATATACTGCTTCAATTCCTTCGGGTATGATAACAACCAGGGAAGTTCCAACAAGTACTCCCATACCAATCGTAGAAATCAATCGAAGTTGTGACGGTGATAAAGTCATAGATAATGGAACTGCTCCAGCAAGAAAGCAACTAAATACTATATTAGCTTATTGAATACTACGTTTGAGCATTGAGAAAATTACCTCAAACACATAATCACGCTCAAAATGAGCAGCATAAATAACCCGTCAAACATGTTGAATACCTTCAATTTGAACGCTTCAAATCTACGTCGCAATCCAATCCTATCCTATAAATTGAAAGAAGATATCACAGCTTCATTTCGAATTTCGAATAACAAAAAAAAGACACAAAGTCCTATTGAATACTCGGAAAGGAAAGCGGGTGAAAGATATTTCTATAATTGCGCACTCACTCCCTTTATTAAAGAAATTAATTCATCACTCCGGGATGGACAGATTGGGGTCTCACTCCACGAGGCTGAAGGCTGAACTGAACTAATTAATTCATTATGTAATCCCTGTGGATTAGGTGAGGTTAACTTTTCTGGGGGAGGGAACGAGAATGGGAACGCGTTGGAAAATCAATCTACGCGATTAGAGGTCTTTAGCAAAATTTCTTAAGTTTCTTAAGTTGCTAGCTATGCCTAAAATGGATTTTGTAGAGATTTTGTGGATCGAACTGACCATTCAAAGCTTTTGAAATCGATTAATAATCAAGATCCAATTAAATTTCGCTTAGTTTTAGCGTTACGCATTGTTGCTTTTTTCATAATTTTCATAAGAATTGCAAGGGTTAATTGGATCCACAAAAAGATAGCAACATAAGAAACGGTCTTGACAACTTGTCAAGGCCGTTTCTTACGTTGCTATCTCCCAAATAGGCAGGCTACTTTCCCAAAAGGGTTTAACTCAAAGCTTGGACTTTCGGTTAAAATTTAAACTTTTGAAAGCTATGCCTATTTAAATTTAGCTTCGAAAATCTATACCTATTTGGGGGCCACTAGAGTTAGCTAGCTTAGAAAATCTAAGAAATTTTGCTAAATCCCTCTATTGAAGCTTTGAGAAGCTCTGAAGCTGGAAACTGAAACATCTTTACAATTTCAATTCACGACGACGACGACGGTGAAGACAATTAATTTAATCAACGGATTCATTGTTTGCATCAACGAGATCCAACGATCCTTCATCACAAAGTAAAGATGACGGACATTAATGCTGATTGTAAGTATCTTGATTTTACTTTACGAAACTCCTCTGATTGTTTCTTCTATTCATGATATATTTGAAGAATATATTGGCGCAACAATGTCGGTTGCATCACATACACCGACGAGAATCCCCCGATAACAACATGCTTTTCCCCAGCTTATGAAAGCTAATAACGTTTCATTCAGGGTCTGCCGATTCCAATGATGCTATTCATATATCTCTTGTTACTCCAAGTACAGGAGGTACAACCTCACTTCACACCTTCAATCCGAAATTCACATATCCTATATTCGGTGATGAGGAATCGATTTTTGGTTATCAGGGATTGAAGATCAATTTAAAATACAATGCCTGTGACATGCGACCGGGGCTACAAATTACATACAACAAGAAGTTCAAAGCAGTAGGTGATATCGAACCAACAGATTTGAAGGCAGCGCTGGAACCATTCTTACCGAAGAGTACGTATCACATCACTAAAAGTATCAGCTTTTATTTATTAACTCCATCACAGCTGCTTTCGAGAAGTCAAGCGTTTTTGATTCGAATATCTCAGCCATCCCAGCAGATTGGCATCCACCGGGAGAACTCTTTCGCGCAATTGAGGTTGCTGGAGAAACATTTGAGATATGGAAAGGGAACCTCTCCGATCCGGTTGTTCAACAAACCATCAAGCGCATTCAAATTTTAGTCCCATTGTTCATTGAAGGGGGAACATTACTTGATCTGGATGAGTCGGAGGACGATCTTGGCCGATGGACTGTATTTTTCTTGTACCACAAGAAGCCTTCCACAGCAACATTTTTCGAGAAAGCTTCTTCATACGTATTCATGGGCTTTTGTTCCGTCTATCGCTATTACATGTATACGCCTACAACTCCACCACAGTCTCCCAATGGCGATAAGATAGCTCCCGAATTTACGATACCTGTTGATGGAGTTTCCTTCAACACCCTTCCATGTCGTTCGAGGATATCGCAATTCATTATTCTTCCCCCTTTTCAAAGCGGAGGAAAGGGATCGCTATTCTACAATGCAATATTCGATTACTTGTTGGATGACCCACATACAAGAGAGATTACAGTGGAGGACCCAAATGAAGCATTTGACGATTTAAGAGACATTAACGACTTATCCCGCCTACTCAAAGACAAACGGTTCCTCCAACTCAAACTCAACTCGAGTTTGAAAATCAACCCCAAAGGCCCAGCACCAGCCAAACCTTTCGACACCAAACAATATGAAGATTTCAGAACTCAAATGAAGATCGCCCCTAGACAATTAGCCCGCGTCCATGAAATGTACCTCCTATCCATAATCCCCCAATCTGTCAAAGCCGCACCTCTTCATGACACAGAAAAAACATCTAAGAAATCTCTACCACCTCCAGGAAAAGAAGATGAACATATATACCATCTCTGGCAACTCCTCGTTAAGCAACGTTTATATCGTCATAATAAAGATGCATTGGCCCAACTGGATCGTGGAGATAGAATCGATAAATTGAATGAGACGTTGATGGGCGTAGAGGCTGATTATGGGAGGTTAATTGAGGCGGTTGAAGAGAGAAGTGAAAAGGAGAAGCCGATGGCTGTTGGAAAGACGAAGGGAAAGAGTGCGAGCTCGGTGAATGGAAATGGGAAGAGAGCTGTGAGTCAGGAAGATGATGAGGATGAAGAGGATGAGGAAGAAGAGAATGACGAACCATTGGCCAAGAGGTTGAAGTTTACTAGTTAGGTTACGAACGTAGCTAACTCAAGAATCGTCAACTTTGGGGGAGGTGGACGTGTATTACAAGCGGTACTATGGTACTCACTTTATCATGGAGTTTGGGTGTGATTTACTTAAGGGATGATATCAGGAATGCTTCGAGATGTATTTGCACTTGGGTCTTCGGATGGGAATGGAATGAAAGACAGGATGAGATAAGATGAAGAGAGGATGAATAAATATCAGGATTGGTCAGTTCAACTTCATATATTGGTAATGAAAGAAATTAAAATGATAATACGATACTCATTATTTGCGCCAGTCATTTTGATATTTCCATTTTCCCACCCCATTCTCCCATCCCGCTCCTAAAACCTCGGCCCGTTAACTCCCTGCACCCCCCTTCCCAACTGCCCCGCCACCACCGTCGCCTCCCTCACAGCCCTCGCCACCGTCCCCCTCACTCTTCCCTCCTCCAAAACCAACAACCCCCCGATCGTACACCCGCCGGGCGTACTTACTTTATCTCTCAATAAAGCGGGGTGTTCACCTGATAAGACGAGGCCGGCTGCTCCTCGCATGGTTTGAGCAGCCATCTTTTGCGCTTCTGCTCGTGGGAGTCCCATGGCGACGGCGCCGTCGATGGTGGCTTCGAGCATTAGGGCGAAGACTAGGGTGGGGTTAGTGTGGTGGGGGCGGGGTGGGGATGGAGTGGAGAAGATGGAATTTATGGAATTTATGGAATATTGATATGGTGTTGAAGATGGAGAAAAAACACGATTTTAAAGAACTCATTCTAGGTACGTACATGCGGGACCCGAGCCGCATAAAGCTGTACAAGCATCCATCGTGGAAGGGGGGAGAAAGACGACTTCTCCGATGCGGGTGAAGATCCATGTTAGGAGAGAGGTGATGTCGGGGGGAAGAGGAGGGTTGGAGGTAGAGATCACGGTCATGGATTCTCGGATTTGAGAGGCCGTGTTGGGCATGGCGCGGACGATGGTACATGGGTTGGCGGCAGATGCTAGATCGGTTAGACCTTTTGTTTGTTCGTTGAACAGTTCGGAATAGAGTTGCTCGATGGTTACACCGGCACAGATACTGATTAGGAGTTTGCCGGCTAGGGCCTGACCCATCCCGGGCTCCGAGAGAATTTCTTGAACCATGTAGGGTTTGCAGGCGAGAAGAATGATGTCGGCGCGTTGGACGGCGGTGACATTGTCATTTTGGAGGATGGTGAGGGAGGGGGTTCCGGAGGTAAGGTGGCTAGATAGAGCTTGTTTCACTTTTTTGGCGGATTCTGGACGCCGGACACAGGCGATGAATTTGGAGGGGAGACGAGATGGGGTGGGAGCGGGGGTGGAAGTTCCGGATGTGGTGAAAGGGGAGGAGGTTGTGGTTGAGGGGGTATTTAGGGAGCTGAGAATTCCGGAGAGGATTGCTATGCCCATCGTTCCTAGGGTTGAATGTTAGCTTTGAACTTGTCCTTTGGTAATTTCTGCGTTCATGTAAGTTCCAAAGAAGGTTAGCAATGAATAGAGGTTTTATCCATAGATAGTTTGTATACTGAGTAAATGTTCATGGAGATTTATTTTCGGTGGGCTCTAAGTGAAATTTGCTCATGTAGACAATATAGTAGAGATAATGCTTTTAAGCAATATAAAATCCCTCTGTAGATATTTTTCTAGTGCATGTGAACCAAAGTACATATCCATATTTCATCCTGAGAATCTTCAAGAGTAGGGAAGGTATCATCCTCGAACAGCTCTTGCCAAACTTGACAAAGACTCCACCTCCTGAATAATAGTAAATCACATTAATTTTGGCAATATGAGTTCCTCTCGATGGAAGGAAAGAAATCCAAAAGAAACAACCACACAAACATACCACAACCAAGAACTGTCAAGGTCATTTCTGATTCTGCATCTTCAATTGAAGAACTCATTGTGAATTCTGGATTTTGGGATCAGAATTAATTATCAAGGTAAGTGATTGAAGACCGGTTTGCTATTCAAGCAGATTCCTAAATATCCCTTGTTTTGAAATATTGAAGTTCTAACCACCCGTTAAATAGGAATCAAAGACAAAGCCAAAGCTCTCATCACTCTCACTCTCACTCACAGACTTCCCCACCAGAACAGAACATTCCCATCCCACCAAAATACTGCCACCATTCCTACCGCCCAAATTTCACCCAATCAAGCTTAGTGTCAGGTCAGGTTATCAAAACTACATCATGGATCTCCGTTCCATTAAGAATCCGACGACTTTTCGCACACTTCCACCACCCAATCCAAATCGACCACCGAAACTGAAGCCAAACGAGATGGATCCGTTCGAAGTGCGCATTCGGTTTACGCAGTATTTGCAACATTTAAATGCGACTGTTACGAGTGCGAATAAGACCGCGCAGTTTGCGTTGAAGTATAGGGATATGGATGAGGATTTGCATAGTTGTATTTTGGAGCAATTGGAGAAGGTGAGTTAGAGTTCTATTGGTTTTACGTTTAGGGGTTGAAGCTTGAGGGGTGAAGAGGAAAGAGCAATGGAAAACTTTGGAGCTTCAATTGCCTTTTTGATTACGATTTTAAAAAGAGTCAAGCTAATCTTATATCCAGAATTCTATGAATAATAGAGCGAATATTATGTATTTCATCGAGATTCTATGCGACATGGCATCAAGAGAAGGTCATGATGACTACGTGAGAATGATTCAAAGAGATATTTTACGGGTGGTTGATGCAGTTGCGCCAGAAGACGGATCAGGGGCGGCAAATGTCAAAGTAGTGCGCAAAGTTCTCCAAGGCCTTCAACAAAAGTCCTTCCTCTTGGCCCAAACGGTCTCAGAAATCGAAGAATGTTTGAAAGAACGCGACACTCAACCCGATGTTCTTATGTCCTCCCCACTGGTGGAAAATGAAGCAAATGGAAATGGAACTTCACAACATGCTACCCCGAAACCGACTAAGACGAATGGAGTCGCGAAGCTGGATAAGAGGCAGGCTGAACAGAGAATTGAAGAGGATAGGGAGAGACATAAGAGATTGAGGGAACATATCTGGGCAGTACCGGCTGTGGGACCGTTTTCGGAATTCGATAAGTTGTGGGATGAGACGAGCGATTTGGGAGATGATGATATGGATCTATATGAAGAAGAGGCCATGGAGAGAAAGGATGCCGGTAAAGAATGGAGGGAAGAGCAACTCCATAGAAGTAGACTTGAGGGTTAGTTTTTCCGGGACATGGCGTCGGGGCATTGTTTAGTGGGATCGATCATATGCCTTGTCTGGTATCATCTTGTGCATTATCGGGTGGGATCTTCTGCATGGGCGGCGTTCTATGGTTGTTTTTGTTTTTGTTTTTGTTTTTGGCATAGATGGAGTTTATGGCACATAGGTACTTGCCGGGCGTTCTTCTATCGGGGTTACGGGGTTCTTTCATGGCTTGATGATTTGATGATATGACCATTCTTGCGTCATTTGTATGAACGAAACGAAATTATGGAGTCTGTTGCTATATACCTATATATATATATATCAGATCAACTCTGGGCCGTAGGCCTACCTTTCCTCTTGCAAATGCAAATACATAATCATAATCATAGGTACCTGCTCATTTCTCTTCTCTTCTCTTCTCTCGACCAGAAGAGAGAAAAGGGTGAAGGGAAAGGGAAAGAGACGAAAATATCATGTTTGATTGTGGTATGTAAATAAATAAATTTTATGCATTCATTAAGGAGACGAGATGTCGAGATGTCGATCGTGAATCATGAATCAATATCTAGGTAGGTACCTAGGTAATGTTACATCATTTACTAGGTACCTACCTACCTACCTACCTACTCGATATATATATATATATATATAACTTCTAATTAATATCTATATTTTTTGGTTAGGCCTATCTATCTACCTTTCTACCTTCCTAGGTGGTATAGAGTATGAAGGGAGTATGAATTTGTGGTTATGATTGATGGATTAGATCTCAATCAACCTTTAACTTCAAGGCTGCTCGGTCACGGAGGTAATTGGATTAGATAGATTAGATTGGTAGGGGGGAAAAGGGATGGAGGGATGGAGGGATGTATTTATATATGTATGTACAAGTAACCCTAACTAGGTAAGTAAGTAAAGAATATAAACCACAAACAACCGCGCAAAAGATATTTTATCAGCCGAATAACGCGAAATATAACCCCAATCCACCACCACCACCAGCAGCTCCCACCCATCCCCCCTCCCTCGCTCCCTCCCTCCTAAACTAAAACTCCCCATTCAAAACAAAAAGCGGCATACTATCCTCCCACATCGAATCCGTCAAGAGCGATTTATTCTCACCATCAGCATCCATACGCATAATCTGACCATACGGTTGAAACGCGCGATCATACAAGGGACTCTCCTCGCGAAAGCCAAACATGCCGGAGCTATACAGAATAGTGCCATCAGCCATCCACACCGCATGAGCATCATTCGCGCCGGAGGTAGTGAGTTGTGCGAGCCCCGTGCCATCGGGACGGATCGTGTAGATATCGTAGGAATCGGACGCGGAGAGATTCTGCAGATTCAGATGATTGCGTCGGGTGAAGACGATGCGCGAGCCGTCGGGACTCCAGCCCGGTGTGTTGTCCCAGGTGTGCGTCAGGTTCGTTGTGCTTCCGTCGGTCAGATTCAGGATGCGGAGACCGAGGCAGTAGAGGGGGGCGGGGGCGCAGTCGCGGTACACGAGTTGCGTGCCGTCGGGGGAGAAGGAGGGGAAGCCGGAATTGAGCGCCCCTCCGACGCTGGTGTTGAAGGTGAGTTGTTCCGAGTATGAACCATTGCTGGTGGTTCTGTAGATCCAGCCGGGTTGGGTGGAGCGCTCGAAAAACCAGTTTCCCAATCCAAAGGCGATCCATTCACCGTCGGAAGACCAGCTAGGTTGGAAGGCACCTGCGAGCCCTGAAGATGTGTCGGCGGTGGTGGTTTGATTGGTGGAGAAGACGTCGAAGACTAGGTCGAGGTCGGTGGCATTGGGGTTCATGGTGACGATGGATGAATTGCCGAGTTGTTTTTGGGTCATGGCAAGTTTGTTTTGTTTGGAAAGGGTGGGGAAAACATCGGTGAATCGATATTCAAAATCGCCATCCCAACTGTATAGTGGTTTTCCCATGGGTCGAACTGGATCGAATGACGTTCGCTCATAGACTACTTGAGTTCCATCTGGTGACCACGAGGGGTTTCGCATGCCCCCCAAGAAAGAAGTATAGTTTTTAGTGCTAGTTCCAGTGCTGTTGTAGTTGAAACCTTGGTTATTACCAGTAGTACCCTTAGTATTGTAGCCTACAACGTCAGAGGTTAAGAAATGACCATTGACCTTGCATCCTTCTCCAGAAGTATGGTAGATGTAGTCCATTCCAGTAGCGACGTCGACAGATGCAATTTGTGAGACGGTGCTATTAACAGAGGTCATGTGAGCATTGTACGTTGCCTCTCTGGTCATCTCATAAAAGAGAATTCTCTCGCCATCTGGAGAGAACTTTGGGGAACCAAGAGAGTAACCGTCCTTGGTAACAACTCGTGAAAAGTCGGACCCATCGGGTCGAATCTTATAAATAGAAAGGGTTTGTGTATGTTCCCAGCCCGTCCCATTGCTGTGTCCAGTCCAGGCAGTATTTCGATCAGAAGAAAAGGTAATCCACTGTCCATCCGGCGACCAATTTGGACGGAAATGACCGTCGGGTAAAGAATTATCACCAGCGGTGGAAGGTGTGTTGGTTAGATTAAAGGCAACTCCTGTGGTGAGATCCTTGACCCAGATGTTCGTCGTGAAGTTTCCCTGAGTGGAGACATAGGCAAGTGTTCTCCCGTCAGGGGAAAGCACGCCTGCATCTTCAAAGGATGGCGTCTCGACCAAAGATTCCAATCCACTACCATCTGTTTTAACTCGGTAAATGTCTGATTGGCCATCTCCATTACGTTCAGTGGTGAAGATAATGTATTCACCATCAGCTGAGAAACTTCCATGGTAATCGAATGAAGCGCTATCTGTAGGGAGAAGCTGGCGCTCGTTGCTGCCGTCCGTGTTGGAAATATATAAAGTTGATACAGATGGGGCAATTCTGTTCATGAACATGACACCCTTCTTGCCTGGAGCCGAACCATTACCGGCATGAGGATAATGGGCTCTTGGAGTATCAGAGACGCCTTTTCCGGCATAAGGACAAGTGCTCCTCTTTTCTTGAGCATCAGCATATGGGCAAGCAGCGGCTATGGCTTGACCAAAGACCATGCAAAGGACTGAAGCTGTAGAGAAATGCATATTCCTTTCTTGTCCTTTGAAAAGATAAGAACAATTTAGGATAATAGAGGGGGATGAGGATGAAGAAAGTCCCAGGAGACAGGACCGACCTTATATATACCTACCCTATCTCAAACCATGAAGACGGAACTCCTATGCAATATAAAAAAAGGCTTGGCTTCCTTCATACCAGATCCCTTAATGAACTGGGAAGTCTCATAGAACGTGCTAGCACCCACTTGCGGCATTGCATCTCTCCATAGGAAATCATAGATTCGGGGTAAATGGTATATCCGATCAATAATTCGACCATCTTATAATAAAGGGTAGTCAAATCCGGATGGCCAAGCTGTAACTTGGTATACCACATCCACTTTAACCGAAGGAATCGATGAAATCGATTGAGAAATGGACTATCAGGGTTATTAAAAGTTCTCGAAGGACGAAGAATATGCAATATGTAAGGCACAGAGCCAGTGAGAGCTCTGTGATGCATTCTTCAACACAATGCCAACTTCCCTATTAGCGGGGAAGATGGATCAAGATGGTGAAAGACATCCGACGGGAACTAATGAAGAGATGGGAGTGCCAGGATGCCCGGCTCCAGGTTCCATGAAAGTACCAATTTAATGACCGCAATTGAGAATGATCAACCCATAGACTTAAATGATAAGTTTGAGAATCTCGGGACCGAATATGGGACCTGGTAAATTTCCATGTGCAAGGCCCACTTTACCTTTGAATCCTCAATGCAAATGTCAAAGTCCTTGATTGAAAGGTAACATTGAAGGTTCATCACGGAAGGAAATCATATATAGATAGAAGTTCTTTGCGTTTGTTTTTCTGATGTTGCATGTATGTACCTAGGGAGGTATATATGATACAGCAGCATTGCAGGTAAATCGAGCGGGCAAAAACCACCTACCACAAACAGCGATAGACGGCCCCATTTGGAACCTGCAACTGAATGGCGGAAGACTATATTGTACGCATCCCACGATCGATGGCTGATACACAGAAAGTACCAAGCCAGAGAATGGTTCCGAAGTGAGAACTTCCGACGCGTGAAAGAGCTTGGCACGTTGAAATAAAGTTAAAAATGGAGAAAGAGATTTTCCAAACTTATTCGTCAGAGGGGAGGTGGGAACGGGATACGTAAAACCTCGAATTTTCTTGTGAAACATCTAACATCATATGGCAGAGCCGCAGAGAAGATTTAACCATTTTGAATCAGTCTCGGGACCGAGGAAGGGAGCGGGAAAATTGTTATCCTGTAGGTAGGTTATAGGTAGATGATATTGTGATTAAAGGAGGTTAGCATCGTGCTATGATTCCGGCAGTTCTAACCACGAGGTTACATATTCCATTCTAAAGATAATATTACTTTCCAACATCTAAACCTTTGCTATTACTATAGTGTCCTAGAATCTCGAAGTCCAATCGATCGTGTTTCTTCTGTTCGCATGGAAGGAAAACCGAAAAAGAGAACCTTGGAACTTATCGCGGCTCTCGGTAGGTAACCTTCCGGAAGAAATTCACATGTTGCGACAGACAGACCGTGACTTGTGGGATATATTTTACCAGCAGTGAACTTGCTAGTCAACAATAAAATCGTTTTATACTAGATAGGTAGGTAGGTATCAATCAATAAATTAACCAAAACGAAGAAATTCTACCTATTCTATAGGTATTCAAAGATCTTTCCATAAAAAAATATCAAAAAATATAATAAAAATAATAAACAACCACTATAATCAAATCAATCAATCGATCGAATACGCCTACGGAGTACTACCCAACAATTAATACCTACCTAGATATCAACCTCATCAAAGAAATAGAAAAAGCACCTCATCTACAATCTAGACAAAAATATACCAGTACATACCTACCTACCGGTAGGTAGATCACGTACAGTGAGTGTGTACATTATTATAACAAGTGTGTATGTATGTATGTAAGTCTTATATATAAAAATCTATTCTCTAAGTAAGGTAGGTATAGGTAACAAAGGTTCTATTCTATCTTCCCTTCCCCTTTTTTGCATTCTCGCTTTATGGTTGATTGATATATCATAGGTATATCACATACATATCACCTTACTGGGCAGATCCGGCATCCCGATACCTGAGGGGGAAAAATAAGTATCATAAAGGTCCCTCCCGTTGTTAACAGATGATATGCTATTCAGGAAGATTACTAGGTATGGAAAATCTAGTTTAGGGAGAAAGAAGGAAAGAAAGAAAGAAGGAAAGAAGAAGGAGAGGGAGGGGGAATGGGGAAAGATGGAGAGATTCTTGTTTGGGAGTGTTGATTGATGGGTTTACTTTATTGGTATTGTGGAGGGATTTGTTTTTATATTGTAGGGAGGGAGGGGGG